>JASANF010005936.1:0-29978 GCA_030248245.1 Trissonchulus sp. WLG1_4
TTAAAATAAATCTTTTTATGAAAAACGACATTAAATTTCAGTCGCAGCTGTGAAGATTAAAAATATTAAAAATTCATATATTTATTGCAGCGTGAGTTTTTAATTCAGTATTGTTTTCAGAAACAAAATATGAAACATGTGCTCTAGCATACATGCTGGCTGGCACTCAGCTGGACCTGTTTAATCCTGATTTTATGAAAACGACATTAAAATTTTCAAGCACATTTTCGTGATTTTAATATTTTTAATCTTCGCTGATTAAAATTCTCACGTGCAAAAACATAAATTTTTAATATGTGTGCGAAATTGAAGATTAAAAATATTAAAGTAACAAATGAGATCGATATGCGGCTTTGATTGGCTCGATAATTTTATTAATGATACTGTGCGGACATATGCATACATTAGCAATGTATAGGCATAGTGAGCAACTTATACAATTTTTAATATTATAAAACGGTATAAGACATTATTAAGACAAACCATACGTTAACACATAGGTCTATTCTGGGGAGGGAGTCTTGCACCAACATGTTGACAGCTCTTGTACAAAACCGAAAACGAAACAATCAACTCTTTTAGCGAAACAATCAACGATTGTTCAAAGGTTTGGCCAAAACAGCGTAAAATTTGCGATTTTTTGGTCACAATTTGGGTGAAAACCAATAATTCGTGGGTTTGCACATTTTTAAGAAACATAAAAACTTTGCCGCCTTTGCAGCTTGGATCATGTCTGCTTGCCCTTGTACTTATTGTACCCTTGCCCTGGTTAATGTGCTTAAAAGTGTATGCTTGGTACTCTACTGAATACTGTTGCCAAAAACTTATTTTGCTTTACTTTAAAGTAACTAAATTAGAGGTAGTAGATACAATCGGACTTTGCCTTTCAGCAATACGTAGTTTTAACGTTTAGCAACAACGTTACATAAAATATTGTTATCACTGATGTACGTACTCAACTTCCCTAAGGTATTCATATGAAAAAAAATCTCAGAAATATGAAAAAATTTTATTAACACAAACTACAGTAAGACGTATTTTATTACATATAATACATAAAAACTACACTTTTTTATTACATGTCAGTATCATTACATAAACACGCATATGTACAGACACAATGACCTTGACACACTAGCAACACGTACGTACCCACCCCAACGTACCCACCCCAATTCGCAGCGTACCCACCCCAATTCGCAGCGTACCCACCCCAACGTACCCACCCCAAAAAGGCGTCAGATACTCGCACTATACTACTTTCAGACTGAGAGGCTGATTTTTACGCGGCCCACTCAGGGGCCGCGTATATACTATATTCAGATTTTCATTCTCCTACGTTATTTCGGGTAGGTCAATTTTCCAGTGTTAATTAACACTAGAAAGGCAGGTGCCTCTCGTCTTCTATCTGCCTATGCATCTACCTAACTTGAGAGTTGGTTTTAGAAAATAAGCTCTTTATTACTTAATCAATAATTTCTTCTGAAGCTGTTTTGGCTTCTACATTTCGAAGTTCGATTATTCGTCTACACTACGGTACTACCTAATGCTATGCATGAACCCATCATGCATGAACGGTTACCGTGTACTTAGATCTTGTGTATCACTAGTGCATATTATCTAAATTTTTCACAAAAGATGTTGTGGCTCGTTAGTCTAATGGTATGATTCTCGCTTCGGGTGCGAGAGGTTCGATTCCGGACGAGCACATTTTTTTAGTTTTTATCAAGCATTTGTGAAAAAAGTTTAATCTTTTCTTCCAAGGAACGTGCAAGTATTTTTGAAATTTCTTTAGGTAATGATTTTTAAACTGTTTTTTCAGAATGTTAAACATTGACCAATATTCTTTTTTTATTGAAAGTGGATATTTAGTTGAAAAACCCTCCTATGGCCCGTTTTTTTTTGTTTCCGAACCGAGTTTGTATATATTGTAAAAAACATAAGTAACAAATTTACAGCACATAGTTCTTGAATTCAAGACCCCGTTTACCAGTAAGGCTTTGGAGAAACTCAGCAGTAAATGTGTTCGGAAATTAGGATTGAAAAGCACTTATCCACAAATAATGGCCGCGTTTAATATTTCCCCTGGAATATTGACACTCAGTCCTCACAATGTAACCCCTTTCCACTCAGCAGAAGAGCTTGTTGCAAATATAAAACAAGCAAGAAAACCGAAAAGGCACAGATTTATTACTGAAACATATCATATGCCACAATACGCAGGTCGCAGACTACCGTCTGCAAATTGTCAGCTTGCAACATAGCGAACAAAAAATGCAATTATTAACGCTGTTTCGTGGTAACATCTACATTTCCAAACTTTTAAGCCAACGAAAACCTAAAAGCTATCAAGAATTTAATTCAAATACGCTGTCACTTGAAAATTAATCAGTGAAGCTTTTATCTATCAACAATGTTTTGATGTTTTCTGAAACTTATTAACTTTTACTAATATTAGTCGGCACGGCACGCTGCCACTTTACACCCCATTTATTCATGACAATGAACAAACTTCAAACAAAACAAAATATTTTTTCATCAATTTATACAAACCAGTCTACCAAGCTGAAAATGTATATCAATACAATAATCTAGTCAACCCTGGTTTATACTTCTGCTTAAGGGGGCGCTCCGGGAATCGGGGGTTACATCAAAAACTAGCAAAAAAATTGGCAAATGTCAAACTTTACTGTACATATATGTACTATGGCACAAAAGAACACTGGAGGCAAAATTTCAAATCACGTGATCATGTCACGTGACTCCCAGAGCACCAAACGTGAGTGAATTTTCGGCAAACGATAACTCTGCTTATACTTTGCGTATAGTCACACTTTATATACCAAAATGTAGCTTATGCGCTTCTCTAGTTGAAAATTATTTTTGTTTTTAACAATTATGTCAGGTTTGGATAAAAAATGTCATTATGTGTTTTCGAAGTCGAACTCTGAGCAATAAAATTTATATAAAAAAATTTCTAAGCTTTATTTTAAAAAACTAAAAAGTTGTTCAACTGCGCAGAGCTATAAGGCTATAATTGTGTAAAATTTTGTAGAAAAATATCTTACCAGCATTTTATAATCGAATGCCGAAAAATTGGTTTTGTATTCACACAGACTATATTTGAGTCTGCTGCTTCTGAAAATGGTTTCTTGTGCGATTTTTTTGCACAGAACGCAATAAAATTGTTTTAATTTTTCATTACGACTAATAAAATCTACGTATCGTCTGTTTGCAAAACCTCAAAAAGCGTTGATGCACTGGCTTACCTGCTGAATTTGTGTAAAAATTGAATAAAATCAGTAAATTGTCCAATTTTTTCCAAATTTTTTTGCTATGGAGATATGCACGTCAAAACATCAGAAATAGTATTTTGGGCAACTTTCCTTCAAGAATGATAGGTCATTTTGGCTGTTTTTAAAAAATACGGCCGAATCCTTGATTCCCGGAGCGCCCCCTTAAGAAAGAACACAGGGACAGGGACAGTTTTTCGCCCTATAGTGTAACGTTGACAATCGTCAGATAGAATCGTTTGGTATAATTTCTTGCATACGAACTATGCTTGACTCCAAACTTCATTGTGCAAAAAATTGGCTTATTTGGCCATGTAGTTTTCTTGAAACTGCTTAATGGGGCGCTCCGGGAATCGGGGGTTACATCAAAAATAAGCCAAAAGTTGGCAAATGTCAAACTTTACTATACATATATGTAGTATGGCACAAAAGAACACTGGAGGCAAAATTTGAAATCACGTGATCATGTCACGTGACTCCCAGAGCACCAAACGTGAGTGAATTTTCGGCAAACGATAACTCTGCTTATACTTTGCGTATAGTCACACTTTATATACCAAAATGTAGCTTATATGCTTCTCTAGTTAAACATTATTCTGGTTTTTAACATTTAGGTCGGATTTGGATAAAAAATGACATTGTGTTTTCGAAGTCGAACTCTGAGCAATAAAATTCATATAAAAAAATTTCTAAGCTTTATTTAAAGAAACTAAAAACTTGTTCAACTGCGCAGAGCCTAAGACTATAATTGTGCAAAATTTTGTAGAAAAATATCTTACCAGCATTTTATAATCGAATGGCGAAAAATTGGTTTTGTATTCACACAGCCTATATTTGAGTCTGCTGCTTCTGAAAATGGTTTCTTGTGCGATTTTTTGCACAGAACGCAATAAAATTGTTTTAATTTTTCATTACGACTACTAAAATTTACGTATCGTCTGTTTGAAAAACCTCAAAAAGCGTTGATGCACTGGCTTACTTGCTGAATTTGTGTAAAAGTCGAATAAAATCAGTAAATTGTCCAATTTTTTTCAAATTTTTTGCTATGGAGATATGCACGTCAAAACATCAGAAATAGTATTTTGGGCAACTTTCCTTCAGGAATGATAGGTCATTTTGGCTGTTTTTAAAAAATACGACCCAAATCCTTGATTCCCGGAGCGCCCCCTTAAAGACAAATCGAACAAGGACAACCATGAACCAGGCTTTAGTTGCAATGCAAAACGTCACTGAAACTTTTTAGATATATACTCTTAGCGTCTGTCCAATGTCCATACATTAGTTTATATACATGGATTCATTACCAACTTACTAGATTGGCAAGTATTAACGATGAGCATATACGAACAATTCTATTAACTTTTAGTCAACCGAAATTAAAAACTGAATGTCAATAAAACGTCAAGCTCAAGCAGTCATATTTTTACAAAACGCTGCTAGTTTAGTTTGTGCAAAAAACCCCGCCATTCGGCAAGTTGTGAATGAAAGGACTTTATTCTGGTCACACGACATTGTTAATGTGAACGTAAACAGATGGTCCAACAGTTATAATGAGATAAGCAAACGCAGTCTTTTATTCGTAACAAAACAAGCGCAAACTAAATACTACAATTAATCGTTGTGAAATTATAATACAAAATCTTTGTTGTGCGTTTATTTCATTCAGTGCAAGGTTTCTGCCGTAATACAACGTTTTAAGTTTGGCCTAGCTTGACGCATATATATAATAATATGTAACCCAAAAATAAACCAACATTTAATGCTGTTAGTAGTTCAAATCAAAATCATGGTGTCATCACTAATCATCGCCGCGTTTTCATCTCCCAATCTCTGCTGGGCCGCGGTCAATTCCGGCTCGCTGAACTGTTGAACCCCGCGAGTCTGAGCCAAGCCTTGAATATCGCTCACCACCTCAGCTACAGGCATAGACTGCACGCGCTTGTCGTCAAACACTTTTCGCAGCAGACTTTTGAAGGATTTGTAGCTAAAAGAAGAAATTAAAACGATTACTGCATCAAGCAAGACAGAGCTTATTTAAACGCTCTTAAAGTATCGTCAGAACAAAACGCCTCTACGTAATGCTCAAACAAAACAAAGTCGAATATTGCAGATTGCTGACTTTCGGAAGCAAGAAATCAAGAAATGCCAATAAAACGGGAATGATTTATTTAAGGGGGTAATTGCATTTTTAGGTGTTTTTCTGCAAGGCCATAGCTCAGCGTTTACAGCCTCAAATCGCAAGCGGTCTTTTGCACAAAGTAGAACTATTTTTTGCCTGCTAAAAGTATGCTAAGTATTGAAGGTCAACCATTGGTCTTCTTTTCAAGACAGGCGTTTAAAAAAAGTCCCTTTCCAAAATTCAAGTTCTTTTTACTAAAAGTTTGCGCCACAACTCTGAATCATACGGTTACCTGTTTGAGCTCAAAGTTGGTAAAGTTTTAGACACGTTTAAAATCCCCAGGCATCTCCCTCACTTTTTTAATAACTAGTCAATTTACTGAAAAAATCGCTTAAACACAAAAGCACCCAAAATTTAGCATATTTTTTAATTATTAAAATGCTGTAAAAATGCCCACAGGCAATATTCTTAAAAAATGAGAGACATGCCTGGGGATTTTGGCCTTTACAATAATGTGTCAAAAATTCGAGCATAAGCATCATTCGTAACTTGAGTTCTGTGGGCGCGAAGTTTACATAGAAATCACAAAAACCTCGAAAACGCAAGTACCACCTTAAGGAAAAAGGAGCTACCCTAATGTTCCAAACCTGAGGAAGCATCAACAGTATTGTTTGTCCCACGAAAAGCAAATCGTCAAACAATGCAGGTTTCAATGTGCACTATACGAGCTTTCGAATGAGTTACTGATGTCCACTCAGTGTCCACCATACATGGGCGTGGGGGGGGTTTGCACCCCCCCCCCCAGAATGTTGTGGCTCACGAAGCGAAATTGGTGGCTCACGAAGGAAAAACTGCCGGACAAGTTGCTCCGCACCCCCCCACCCCCCCCCCCCCGGTGGCTCACCCCCCCAGAATTCGGTATGCCCACGTATGGTGTCCACTTAGTAGGATGTGTAGTGCTAGCGACGTAACCTTTTCACATATTATTCACCGCCAAAATACAAACGGCCGCATTAAGTTTGAAATCATGCAAAATCGAATTTAGTTGAACACGAGAACTCTGCTTACCGGTCTACTGAAATAACTGGCGTTGTGTCCTCTGCCATTCCAGCAGTAGTTTCGGCAGAAGCCGTAGAGTCTTCCACCCGTGCAGATTTGCGTGAGGACCGGTACTGGCCTGGAGCTGGAAAAAACAAAACGATTATGTGTAATACATAATTAAACAAAACTCATAGTTTAAATAAGTTCGCTCATTATGAGAATAAAAATGCCTACTTCACCATTGCCCGATTACGTAAGGGAATGGTCGGAAGCCAAACCTGAAAAAGCTAGCAAAGCACAGGGCACACAATATGTCACTCATTCTTTGTTCCATTCATCCATCCGATCAATATGCCACTCTGAACTTTGGCGCGTCCATGCCACAAAAACACCCATGCTTTTTTCTGCAATCTGCATTCATGGATTTTCCTGCATTCATATACATCTGCTAGTCTAGATGTATATAAAAAACTGGGCATTATCCATGTTGCTGCACCAGCTGATCAATTTTTTGCGTACGGACAGACACTCTTACGGACGAGAAAGAACCTAGGCTTTAAATTTAGATAAACTAGATAAAGTAGAAAATAGATTCAATAGGCGCAAAACATACTTTGGGTTTTAACTTTTTGTATCCAATCAAATCCTTTACCCCTCCCCCCCCACAAAAAAAATAATAATAAGTCAGTCACCTTCACTATGCATACATTGCGAGTACTGATAAGTTAAGCTGCTTTACGATCCTTACTGATGAAGACTGCATTAGTGAAACAATATGTACAATCATGCGCTGTTAGCCGCCAAAAATTCTGTGCAATGCACTTGAATTAGGATGATACAAAAAAAACTTGTATTCATCAGATGTTTACGATGTAAACTCGAATTAAATGAATGTTACCGATTATTTTACTGGATAAAAAATACCAGAAGTATATTATACCTATGCCCGAAACATCTGTACCAGAATTTTGACGCGTCTACTCTGCTAGAAAGGCAAGCTGAATCAAAATCATAAAATATACGCCACAGAGTTTAAGCTTACGTAAGGCTTCAGAAATAGCATCAGAAGTAGTGAAAGCATAAGCATCATCGACTGGTTCGGCTTCAGGAACAGTAGCCGGCGTTTGATCCATTGCTCTGGAAAAAAATCAACATGTTCAGGCAAACTCTTAAAAGTAACTTTCACCATGCTGATCAAGGAAACCAGTTATGGTGATTTTATTCAGTGTCTCAAATACGAGTCAATAATGCAACATCCGTTATACGAATGTCAGTGACGGAATAGTCGTATATTTTTACTCAGTGTCATTTTAGATGTCCTTACAATATTATTCTGTCGATAACTAAAAATATAAAAAAGAAGGATTGGAAGGAGATATCAAATCGAGGATTCGGGGGAAGCGTCCCGAAAATCTAAACAAAAGCGAGTAAAACTTAATTTAGAAAAAGTTTCGGTTTTTTTGCTGGACCAGGGGGAGGGGTCTAGGTGACGCCCCAAAAATTTAAATCCGTTACATGTAGTCTGATAGTCCCAGCACAGCAGCACTGGCTACCACAGCCTCCCTATCCCCACACCTACTCAGTCTGTGATCCAAAAGGCCTGTCCGGATCATCTTCAATTTCATCGTCCGATCCTCCGTCTCGTCTGCGTTTGCGATCCACACGAACCATCGGAGCCTAGAAACAAACAAAACGTGTACTACTAAAATTATGCTGAACTCTCTATACAAATCAAGCAGCAAGATCTTAAACTGAAATTAGTGTCCGTTATAGCAACCGTTCACCGGCAAGCTCATGAGATATGAAAACATGCCACGCAACCTGCAGTCACCGAAAGTTTGCTGCAACACCGGCTGCTAGGCCGAAAGATAGAAAACCGCAAATCAAAACTAGAAACGTATTTTATACGGTCGATACATAAATTGGACCGCATCTTTCGTAACACATTCAGTTATGGCTTGTACGTATACCATTTTCACTAAACTTATTTTTTAAAGTATTAATGGCCTTTAGACTCAACCTCGCATAACTCAAACTGAACTGAACCTCAAAACAGTTGGACTTAGCAAATTTAAAACAGCAACAATTTAGTCAAACAAATCACAATGTTCTTTTACTGCTTTTTGTTTGACGCTTACTTCTCGAAAACAAGCAAAGTGAAGTAGTTCATATGCTTTCTTAGCATCGCCCTCCGTTACTTCCTTGGCCATTCTAGCTTTAGCATGTGCTGTGGCAAGTCGGATCAACGTTTCCAGTGTTCGCGCCGTTACGGGGGTGATCTAAAGCAAAAACACACTATTAAGTAAGCCTCAACAAGCTGATTCGCTCCTGCTATTGCTTGTTGAAGAACTGAAGTCTGAAATACGCTTACCAGTCAACCGACGAAGAATTCCAAAATAAAACACTATATTATTATAATCTAACCATACAATAATTATAATTATTATCCCATCCACTTTCCACTGAAAGATATCACCAAAATCCGGTTTCATCGTTACTCTATCTTTCACATAACATAACAAATTTCAGTCAACCAACTGCGTTCAATTTCACCTACAGCCTTTTTTCTTAACTATCGTACTATTTTATTAAATCTCAAGCAGAAAGTCGCGGACCTTTTCCTTATCTCGTTTCTCCTTCTCGCTCTGACGGAGGTCGGCATACTGCTGGGCAATGTAGCTGGTCGCTTCAATAGTTAACTTCGGCTTCACACATTTGGCCATCTCAAGGTATTTGCGCATAAACTCCACGCTGACCAACTTGGTGGTGCTGAAAACGAGTTCGCCATCGAATATCATGACACTTTTTCGTCACAAAGACGGTATATATATATATATATATATATAAATACGGTATACGGTAATACAAAAACGGGTGCTAGATAGTAACTGATCTACACTGTACCTATTCTGGTAACAGACTAACCAGAATCTTTCGAATCTACATTTTCTCTAGGCATAATGGTGCTGCTACACCATTTTTTAATCGCTACTAATAAAAAGACTTACTGGTTCATGACACTGTAGTTGTTTGGTCCCTAATTCATGCCAACAAAGTCTTTCTAAGTGCCAATTCTTTGTATGCTATTAGTGCAGGAGTTGGATTTCAGTTATGCAAAGACATAGCCAAAACTAATTTTCGCAATTCTTCACAGTACTACTGACAAAAACTGTCCTAAGGACGAGTATAAACCGGACTTTAATTATAAAACCATGAAATCGCTATAAGGAGAAAAAAGTTCAAAATTTGCTTTGCAGCGAACATATTATTTTCATATTGTAGTCGTCGGTGAAAACTCGTTATCGATAACCAGCCCCATCTAAAAAAAGTAAATCGCACTACTGAAGAAGCCCACGGCAGTTTTTTTACCTCGTTTGTGGTATCCACGAATTTTCTTCAAAAATTTTAATCTGTCGATTTCCACCCAATCCTTCGTCCACGTCGTCTTTATCCATTTCGTAGTGCAAAAATTCACCCATCGGTAAAACTAAAAAACACGTCAACAATGTACTATGATGTTTTAAAATAAAAAATTTAGAAAAACATTATGGTCAATTACTCAATTTATCAAAAAAAGGAAATAAAGCAAACTCAAAGAGCTCAAACTCAAAATCGTTACAAAGTTTTTACAAAACTAAAAAAACTATACCTGCCCCTTCTTCCTCTCCCGGTCTTCGATATCGATGCATTGACAGAACGTGTTTCGCAATGGCTTCGTCGATTTTATCATTATGCTATAAAATTTAAAAAATAAATTTATAGCTACAACACACTAAAATTAAAGGCCTATTCACACAGGGCTCATTTTGCTGCATGGCGTACGCCATGGCGCATGAGCGGGCGCATGAGAGGGCGCATGAGCGGGCGCATGAGCGGGCGCACACGCACACTTGCCTACTGCATTGTGTGCAGTGTGCTTGTGTGCATTGTGTGAGCGGGGGCATTCTATTTTCACACAGCCTGCTGCATTATTTCACACAATGCAGTAGGCAAGTGTGCGTGTGCGCCCGCTCATGCGCCCGCTCATGCGCCATGGCGTACGCCATGCAATGCGCACGCTCGTGCGCCCTCGTGTGAATAGGCCTTTAAAATATAACTATGTATTTACATGAACTAAAATTATACGCAATCAGATTACATGTGAAGACCCCATTCTACAAACAGGACTTTACCATAGAAATAATCGATAATAATAATATATAATAATAATAATCGATAATCAATCAATAATAATCACCTCATCAAGCAGAATGAAAATGAGATCAAATCGAGACAACAGAGAGTCTTGCATTCCAATATTGTCCGTTGGCGATTTCGTCTGATCGTACTGAAATATACTTATCCGGAGTCAGCATAATGTCAATAGTGAAATCAATTAATAAAAGCATTATTTCAATAACTCAACAAAAGCACAGTAAGAAGTTAAAATTTTCAAAATGTTCTGGGATAGTTTCAAGACCACTGCGACAAATAAAGTTGATTATAAAATCTGCATACAAAATTCGTGTGTTAGTATTAGTAAGAATTTCTGTAAAAAGTGAGATGCTGACAGTGGAGCTGGTTTTCTTACTCTACTTTTGTCCTCATGTATAGATATAGACTGTTAGACTAACCCGGCCAAAGGTTGGATTAGCAGCGGCCAGCACAGCACAGCGAGCGTTCAGCCGTGCCTGTATTCCTGCCTTGGCAATAGTGACACGACCCTGCTCCATCACCTCGTGAATGGCAGTCCGGTCAATGTCCGTCATCTAAAACTAATAGCTACCGGGTTAGTTACTAAAACGGCACTAATGCAGACAGACCTATCTATCTAGATGTGCTTTAAACTTCCAATAAAAATCCGGTCCATACTTGTACTTAATTACACGGACAAGAACAATATGATTCTTGATAAGCTACTGTGTGTGAAGTGAATTATTATTCACAGTGACGTAATGGCTTCGGCATATTTTTAGCAAGAGGACTGCACTTGCCACCACTTGTAGTTCATGTATAATCGGTTCATACTTGTCCTTAAGAACACAGGAATAGAGACAAGGACAAACAATTTCAGTCATCTGCTGTGAAGATAGGACTGAAACGTTTCGGCTAATTTCTTGTATACGGTCTGAAAGTCACCTTGACTATCTTCATGCCAAAAATTAGCTAATTTGCCAAAGTAGAGCTTTTGGAATTGCTTAAAGACAAAAACGATAATGACAAGAACAAGGACAACTAGTCAAGTGGCTACAACGGGTTGCCGACAGTGGGTAGAGGACCCTCTATTCTAAGCAAAGGACCCTCTATTCTAGGTAGAGGTCCCTCTGTTTGTGTTCCGGGGCCCAAATTACCCCTAGGCACGTCAAAATCCCAATTTCGAAAATTTGACCCCTGGGGACCCCCTGGGCAGGGTGCCCTAGGGGGGTCATGCATGGAAGGGTCCAGAGGGGTCCCAGACGAAAATGGACCTCGGATTCGTGTTCCGGGGCCCAAATTACCCCTAGGGACGTCAAAATCCCAATTTCAAAAATTTGACCCCTGGGGACCCCCTGGGCAGGGTGCCCTAGGGGGGTCATGGAAGGGTCCCGAGGGGTCGTAGACGAAAATGGACCTCGGATTCGTGTTCCGGGGCCCAAATTACCCCTAGGGACGTCAAAATCCCAATTTCGAAAATTTGACCCCTGGGGACCCCCTGGGCAGCGTGCCCTATGGGGGTCATGGAAGAGTCCCGAGGGGTCCTAGACGAAAATGGACCTCGGATTCGTGTTCCGGGGCCCAAATTACCCCTAGGGACGTCAAAATCCCAATTTCGAAAATTTGACCCCTGGGGACCCCCTGGGCAGCGTGCCCTAGGGGGGTCATGGAAGGGTCCCGAGGGGTCCTAGACGAAAATGGACCTCGAATTCGTGTTCCGGGGCCCAAATTACCCCTAGGGACGTCAAAATCCCAATTTCGAAAATTTGACCCCTGGGGAACCCCTGGGCAGGGTGCCCTAAGGGGGTCATGGAAGGGTCCAGAGGGGTCCTAGACGAAAATGGACCTCGGATTCGTGTTCCGGGGCCCAAATTACCCCTAGGGACGTCAAAATCCAAATGTCGAAAATTTGACCCCTGGGGACCCCCTGGGCAGGGTGCCCTAGGGGGTCATGGAAGGGTCCCGAGAGGTCCTAGACGAAAATGGACCTCGGATTCGTCTTCCGGGGCCCAAATTACCCCTAGGGACGTCCAAATCCAAATTTCGAAAATTGGACATCTGAAACCCATCTTTCACACCCTTTTATACTAATGGCTGAAACATAACCCCAACAGGTTTCGTCCATTTTCCCTTCAAGGTCACGTGACGCGGGCCCCCGAGGGGCCACGAGTCCATAAAGTTGGGGGGTGCAAGTACTAATGGTAGAGATCCCTCCACCAAAGTTTGGGACCAATCCGACCAGGGGGGGCTGAGAAAAACCGATTACAAATTAATGTCTGGAGAATAATATTAATATTAATAATAACTAGTCAAGTGGCTACAACGGGTTGCCGACAGTGGGTAGAGGACCCTCTATTCTAAGCAAAGGACCCTCTATTCTAGGTAGAGGTCCCTCTGTTTGTGTTCCGGGGCCCAAATTACCCCTAGGGACGTCAAAATCCCAATTTCGAAAATTTGACCCCTGGGGACCCCCTGGGCAGGGTGCCCTAGGGGGGTCATGGAAGGGTCCAGAGGGGTCCCAGACGAAAATGGACCTCGGATTCGTGTTCCGGGGCCCAAATTACCCCTAGGGACGTCAAAATCCCAATTTCAAAAATTTGACCCCTGGGGACCCCCTGGGCAGGGTGCCCTAGGGGGGTCATGGAAGGGTCCCGAGGGGTCGTAGACGAAAATGGACCTCGGATTCGTGTTCCGGGGCCCAAATTACCCCTAGGGACGTCAAAATCCCAATTTCGAAAATTTGACCCCTGGGGACCCCCTGGGCAGCGTGCCCTATGGGGGTCATGGAAGAGTCCCGAGGGGTCCTAGACGAAAATGGACCTCGGATTCGTGTTCCGGGGCCCAAATTACCCCTAGGGACGTCAAAATCCCAATTTCGAAAATTTGACCCCTGGGGACCCCCTGGGCAGCGTGCCCTAGGGGGGTCATGGAAGGGTCCCGAGGGGTCCTAGACGAAAATGGACCTCGAATTCGTGTTCCGGGGCCCAAATTACCCCTAGGGACGTCAAAATCCCAATTTCGAAAATTTGACCCCTGGGGACCCCCTGGGCAGGGTGCCCTAAGGGGGTCATGGAAGGGTCCAGAGGGGTCCTAGACGAAAATGGACCTCGGATTCGTGTTCCGGGGCCCAAATTACCCCTAGGGACGTCAAAATCCAAATGTCGAAAATTTGACCCCTGGGGACCCCCTGGGCAGGGTGCCCTAGGGGGTCATGGAAGGGTCCCGAGAGGTCCTAGACGAAAATGGACCTCGGATTCGTCTTCCGGGGCCCAAATTACCCCTAGGGACGTCCAAATCCAAATTTCGAAAATTGGACATCTGAAACCCATCTTTTACACCCTTTTATACTAATGGCTGAAACATAACCCCAACAGGTTTCGTCCATTTTCCCTTCAAGGTCACGTGACGCGGGCCCCCGAGGGGCCACGAGTCCATAAAGTTGGGGGGTGCAAGTACTAATGGTAGAGATCCCTCCACCAAAGTTTGGGACCAATCCGACCAGGGGGGGCTGAGAAAAACCGATTACAAATTAATGTCTGGAGAATAATTAATAGGATATAAACTATCCTAAGCATAATGATAAATATAATAATCCCGTTTTTAATGTACCAAACCCAGTTTCAAATATACCAAACGAAAGCTCATAACCCGCTTATCATTTTTCGGTTAACTCCTAAGCTTAATTCTATTTATGGAAATAAAATTAATTTTTGGAACCAGTCCATAGTGTTAAATAAAACACACAAAATATCTTAAACTAATTTTAACTTACCATTGTCGTAATCCCCGTGGTGTAGTGGTTAGCATCGAGGAGTCTCACCCCTCTGGTCGCTGGTTCGAGTCCAGCCGGGGGTCGTTTTTTCAAATTTTTAACTTGGGTTTTTTTAGAATAACGAAAGTATTACATTTCGATCACATATATACTTGCGTATAGATCTAAGGCATTTCTTCATCAGAAATTTTCTCAAATTTTTTTGTCCTTTTTGTGATCCGCGTATTTGTTTCACGTACATAGATTCCTAACATACCCGACGCACTAGACTTGTATTAATATTAATAATAATAATAATAATAATAACTAGTCAAGTGGCTACAACGGGTTGCCGACAGTGGGTAGAGGACCCTCTATTCTAAGCAAAGGACCCTCTATTCTAGGTAGAGGTCCCTCTGTTTGTGTTCCGGGGCCCAAATTACCCCTAGGGACGTCAAAATCCCAATTTCGAAAATTTGACCCCTGGGGACCCCCTGGGCAGGGTGCCCTAGGGGGGTCATGGAAGGGTCCAGAGGGGTCCCAGACGAAAATGGACCTCGGATTCGTGTTCCGGGGCCCAAATTACCCCTAGGGACGTCAAAATCCCAATTTCAAAAATTTGACCCCTGGGGACCCCCTGGGCAGGGTGCCCTAGGGGGGTCATGGAAGGGTCCCGAGGGGTCGTAGACGAAAATGGACCTCGGATTCGTGTTCCGGGGCCCAAATTACCCCTAGGGACGTCAAAATCCCAATTTCGAAAATTTGACCCCTGGGGACCCCCTGGGCAGCGTGCCCTATGGGGGTCATGGAAGAGTCCCGAGGGGTCCTAGACGAAAATGGACCTCGGATTCGTGTTCCGGGGCCCAAATTACCCCTAGGGACGTCAAAATCCCAATTTCGAAAATTTGACCCCTGGGGACCCCCTGGGCAGCGTGCCCTAGGGGGGTCATGGAAGGGTCCCGAGGGGTCCTAGACGAAAATGGACCTCGAATTCGTGTTCCGGGGCCCAAATTACCCCTAGGGACGTCAAAATCCCAATTTCGAAAATTTGACCCCTGGGGACCCCCTGGGCAGGGTGCCCTAAGGGGGTCATGGAAGGGTCCAGAGGGGTCCTAGACGAAAATGGACCTCGGATTCGTGTTCCGGGGCCCAAATTACCCCTAGGGACGTCAAAATCCAAATGTCGAAAATTTGACCCCTGGGGACCCCCTGGGCAGGGTGCCCTAGGGGGTCATGGAAGGGTCCCGAGAGGTCCTAGACGAAAATGGACCTCGGATTCGTCTTCCGGGGCCCAAATTACCCCTAGGGACGTCCAAATCCAAATTTCGAAAATTGGACATCTGAAACCCATCTTTTACACCCTTTTATACTAATGGCTGAAACATAACCCCAACAGGTTTCGTCCATTTTCCCTTCAAGGTCACGTGACGCGGGCCCCCGAGGGGCCACGAGTCCATAAAGTTGGGGGGTGCAAGTACTAATGGTAGAGATCCCTCCACCAAAGTTTGGGACCAATCCGACCAGGGGGGGCTGAGAAAAACCGATTACAAATTAATGTCTGGAGAATAATATTTAATAGGATATAAACTATCCTAAGCAAAATGATAACTATAATAATTCGGATTTGAGTATACCAATAGAAAGATCAAGTTATGTTTATTAACACACTTATAAGGATTAATCAAAATTGGTTCAAAATTTAAAAATTTTAAATTATTTTTGCCAGTTTCATCAAATCAAGGCAGGAACTTACAAATTTAACGATGTTTAGAACATTAGTTTTCAGAAGCACCGGTGGCGCAGTGGATTAGCGTGTGGTTTCTACGTAATTTGTTACGGCGAACCAGAGGTACCCAGTTCGATCCTGGACCGATGCAAATTTTTCATTTTTCTTTTTCATTTTTATAATAACAAAGATCGATCATTTTTGTAAAGTCACGTGGGATGTGCAATGCTTTGATCAACCAATGGGATTGCTCAAAAACTATATGAATATGCAAATGAGTTTAAAAGTTAGTATATAAGGGGGCTGAAAAATGAAATAATCGTCAGTCTTGACTGACCAGCAAGCCGCCTGTTTGGACGGCTTGCTCTCTTTGTGAACTGCGGCCTTCTAGGAGGAAGGTTCGCAGCTCAACCCACGGGATTTCGGCTTTGGCCGTTGTCTTGCGGTAAGTGGCAGTTTTCAGCCAAAATATTGGCTGAAGGCTGCCTAAACAGTGAGTCCCTTTAAAGGTGACTGCTGCCAGCTTTTGAAGCAGCAGCCTTCGCCTTTAAATGTGACTGCAGTCAGCTTTTGAGGCTGCTGCTTTCTAAGGTCTATAGCGTAAGCTGTAGAAACTCATTTTTAGGCTGAATACCGCCGCGCATTTCAAATTTTGACTGAGCTTGTGTTTGATAGAGTGTCAATCAACAGAGTCGAAATTAATTTAAAATAAAAAAATAAGCCGCTTCTGAATAGCGAGTAGCTACGTAATTTAGAACTTCCATTGAGCAGTAAAATTTAAAAGGGCACTAATTTATCAAACTGTAACTACTCAGAAACGGCTCACTTTTATCAAAGGTATTTTGTGGTTATGTAACGTCGCAGCCTCATGTCATCCTTCATTGCCAGTTCTGACAATTTCCTCACAAATGACGTTAAAAATTTTGCGATATCAAACGTTATGGCTGCTTGCGTTATGAAAACACTTGCAATAAGGACTAACTACACAGCGTGCACCGTGTGTAATCAAATTGCTAATACTTACATACATTCGGACTGAATTAGATGAATATAGGAAATAATAAATAAGCTACAGACTCAACTTGAATCAATCTGATCTGGTCGAGCTAGTCTAAACTAGACGCACTAGACTTGTAATTAATAGGATATAAACTATCCTAAGCATAATGATAAATATAATAATCCAGTTTTTAATGTACCAAACCCAGTTTCAAATATACCAAACGAAAGCTCATAACCCGCTTATCATTTTTCGGTTAACTCCTAAGCTTAATTCTTTTTATGGAAATAAAATTAATTTTTGGAACCAATCCATAATGTTAAATAATGCAAGCAAAATATTTTAAACCGATTTTAACTTACCGTTGCTGTAACCCCCGTGGTGTAGTGGTTAGCATTGAGGCGTCTCACCCCTCTGGTCGCTGGTTCGAGTCCAGCCGGGGGTCGTTTTTTTCAAATTTTAACTTAGGATTTTTTTAGCAAAATGTATTCTACGAAAGTGTTCTCATTTCATTAGTAAACATTGAGATGCAATACGTATATACCGCTTACCATTTATCTAGCCAACAAGCACGTTTTGCGAGTAAGGTTTAACTTATTTTTGACAGATTACGGTGCTACATGCTTGCTGTGCTGAGGATATTCTACGAATATAAAACGCGGCACTTTAAGTATTTAGAAGGCAACATACATACAGACTATAAGGCTTAAACTTTTTTCAATCCAAGACTGTCCACAGCAATAGTCAACAGAGTTCGCATCTGACAATAATAGCGCGCCAATCAACTGCTGCACTGCTATTCATAAAAACAAGAGTACATAATAGCGTCTCACTCTATATATCTCCAGCCTACCTGTGTTCTAGCACAGGCAGATGCGCCGGTCGTTTTCAGGCTACATGTTGACATTCTATGCAACATGTGACTGGCCAATCAGCGCGTAGATTCCCTGCGTAACACACTTTAGTATATAATCGCTGATGCGTTGATAAGCATTAAGATAGAGTTAAAAGCTTACTAACTCATTATTTATTCATAGTCTGCTTTCAAAAACATTAAAAAAGGTTTGCAAACACCTCTAGGGATATTTTGGCAAACTTTCAGCTCTTCTTCTTCTTCTGAAAGTTTGCCAAAATATCCCCAAAGGTATTTACAAACCTTTTTTAATGTTTTTACAAGCAGACTATGAATAAATAATGAGTTATTAGCCTTTATCCCTATCCCGTTTTATGATTGGAGCACGTGCACAGGCGCCGGCCAATCAGAGAATAGAAGCTCGCTTCTGATTGGCCAGTCACATGTTGCATAGAATGTCAACATGTAGCCTGAAAACGACCAGCGCATCTGCCTGTGCTATAACACAGGCAGGCTGGAGAGTGTCTCACTCTTCTTCTATATAGAGTGAGAAGCTATTATGTACTCTTGATAAAAATGTAAGCCTGGCTTTTTATTCACATTTACACCAAGCCGGGCTTCCGGCTTCAGCAATTATTTTATTGCTTTTTTATGAATACAAAAAACTCGCACAAAAACGTAGGCTTGGACTGATGTCGGATTGGTCAGTCGCTCACGCTGTTTGTCATAGCAGAACGTCATTCAGAACCGTGTCACAGCACTGCTGCCATCTCACCAGCCTTCAAAATGTGTAGCTTCCGACACGCTGATAAACAATTTACGAAGAAGTGTTGCAACAGGTTTTGTCTTTTTACTGTCTCCTATATGCAAAATTTATCCTAGTTGTCATAAAGCAAATGACAGCATGCAGTAGAACGTAGCTAAGGCTGCTGAGACTAAGTACGTAATAACGTACACACAGGATATACCACACACACCCACACCAACTGTGTTACCTGCTGACCTACCAGCTAGTTTAACACTGGAATGGTGAGATTTGTGTGCTCTTGACGCACAGATTTGCACTATAGTATATACGCGGCGGCTGAGGCCGCCGCGTAAAAACTACCAATTTCGACAATTTTGGGCCCTGTTTGGCATCTCCCCAAATATTACTTAATCAGATACTTTTTCAAATTTTTCATATTTTTGGTTATCCATATATTTGCTATACGTACATATACTTTCCTAAGATACCCGACGCACTAGTCTTGTTACAATATTTACAATATATTTACAATATTTACAATATATTTACAATATATTTACAATATATTTACAATATATTTACAATATATTTACAATATATTTACAATATATATTTACCTTACTATACTATATGAACTTTCTTGCTAAAAAATAATTACGATAATAACTCAGGAACGGCTTACAACTGAAACTTCGTTTTTTTTCCATTAGATAGCCGACAACGTGACCAAAAGGTTTTCTATTCAAAGTTAGTCAGTAAAAAAAACCGTTTAACCGTTAAACCGGTTTGAAAAAATTAAAAAATTTCACACTCAACTTTTTTGTGATCGATCACCTACTGTAATCATCAGCTGATAAAATAATGCTGGGATATTTGTATGTCAAAACTTTTGGAACAACTGTATACAGCACAGCAGGTTAAGCAGGTAAGCTCTTTTATGCTTTTATGAATTACTGGCGCAGTGGCGTTTCGTGATAATTGTTTCTGAGTTGCGATGGCTCTAGCACACGGTTTTGCATTAACACACGGTTTTGCATTAACTAACACACGGTTTTGCATTAACACACGGTTTTGCATTAACAGACGGTTTTGCATTAACACCCGGTTTTGCATTGGTGCCACTTCGGTATAATTCTAGCAATAACTTGAGTTGTGGCAAATATTTAGCCTGCATTTACGTCTCGAGTCTCTATACAAAATTTCGTCCATTATATCGTTTATATCATGATAACGTTTATGGACAATTTTGTTTAGAAATGAAAATTGCTGAAATCGGTCACGTAATGCCCAGTGACGACTACAAAGTTCAGGGAACCGTGATTTGGTCTAAAGAGTTCTCCAAAAATAGCTGGAAGATAAAGTGCGTCGTGATTGAAGATCAGACTGGGACTATTAGAGTGCAACTACAAGAGGCCGCAGTAAATCTCCAGTTAACGATTGGCGAACACATAAGTTTACATGAGCCTGACATTATCAAGGCCACCAAATTTGCCGAGTACATTGCGCATGACTATGAACTGGTAGTAAGTAAAATTTGTACATACCAGTTAAAATATTTTACATTAAAATGGCTATGATCAAATAGTCGACTAAAACCATAAGTCAATTTTTTAGTTAAGATCACGCTGCATGAGCCGTAATGTTTTGTAGGGCAGTTAAATAAGTAGACCAAAAGTGTGTCCTAAACGATTAATAAGGTAATAACAATTTCAAACAGTTTTTATAGAAACTTTTTGCCTTACCATTTAATAGGTCAATACCTTACTATACTATATAAACTTTCTTGCTAAAAATAATTACGATAATAACTCAGGATCGGCTCAACCTAGAAACGTCAATTTTACGTTATCAGATAGCCGACAGCGTGACCAAAAATTTTTTTATTCAAAGTCAGTTCGTAAAATAAACCGTTTAACTGCTAAACCGGTTTGAAAAAATAAAAAATTTCCATACTGACATTTTCGGGCTCGAACGTCTACTACGATGAATGTAAGATGATACTATAGGGTCATGTAATTCGAAAATATTCAGACCGTCATAACTTGCCTCAACGTTAACGTAAAGACATAAAATTGACGCCTTTCAACTCAGAAGAGCAGGCGCTTTTGAATGATACCTTACTTGACGTACACCATTCACGTTTAACGTTTAAATTTCCAATTCTAAATTATTACGCAAGCTTAACGTCAAGTTAAAGGCCATGTCACCCATCATTTGAAAGCTCTAACAATTTCCTCTCAAATGAGGTTAAAATTATCATTCTCCCACTACCGTATCAAAAGTTATGGCCCCTGAAAAATTTCATAGAAGGGGCTGATTGTACTACAGATCACGCCATGGGTGATCAAATCCCAAAACAATTGCATTTAGGCAAAAATTTAAAATTTTTCTGCTTATTTTTTTAAGTAATGTAACATAAATAGACTTAACTTAGATATATACGACATGGTCGAACTAGTCTAAACTAGACGCACTAGACTTGTTACAATATATATTAACCTAATAATGATAATGATAATAAGCAGGTTTCGTCTTCGCAGTGATCTCAGAAACCCCTGGCGTATGATATTTTCACCATTCATATGGCTGATAAAACAGCATATACCAAATTATAGCGGTTTTTGTCCGGGCGCCAAGGTCATTACTACGTCAACTTGCAGTAAAGGGGTCATGTGACCCATCAATCGAAAGCGCTTTGTCTCCCCATTCCAATGGTGAAATTCCCAAGTGGCTGCGACCCCCATAACAAAAGTTATGGGGGTTTTAAGGTTTTCACACCATAGAACACTTTTATCATAATTAAATCGTAATTACTAAATTACGATATGTGTTCTTTTTCCTCATGTCTTTAAAGGCGCCATAACTGGCCTTTAAAACGCCGGACAGACAAACGAACAGCATCATTGGACTGCTGGCAAGCAGGGCTTTCAAATGAGGGGTCACATGACTACATAGCGCTTCAGGTTACCCCGAAATATAAATCTCAGGGTATGCTCACGTGACAAGGTCATGTGACCCCTCATTTGAAAGCGCTCCTTAAATCAAGACGATTGATGTAAGTGTCATGTTTGTACGTCATTCCTATCGTCCGCTAGACGTCTTTTAAAATTGACCCTTCGTGACTAACTATAATCAGCCCATGTTAGATCAAATCTCTTTACATGTAAATTTTAACTGATTTTTTTTTAAAATCAGTAATATTAACACTCAAGTGTCCTGAAACTTAAGTATGTTGTCAAACTAGTCTAAACTAGACGCACTAGTCTTGTTACAATATGAACTATCCTAATAATTATGATAATGAGAATAATTCAACTTCTACTAGTCATAGAAACATACTGAAAACGCCAAATTGTAGACGAGCTAATTCTGCATTAGATTTGAACTTTTCAAATCTGTAAGACCTTTTATCCGGACGTTATGGCGCCAAAACGTCAAACATTTTGCGTTTATGCAGCTAAACACGATAACAATCTATTTTGACGTTTTTCTGCAAGTAAGACAAATATAACCGTAACGTTTTTGGTATCACCTGAAAGCTCTTTTTCTACCCAAACTAACAGTGAAAACTAGAACTTTTTACGCGGTACCTGAATAAAGTTATAGCCTAAAGTACGTCAAAATGACGCAATATTTAGTCAAAATATTTTGACGTTTTTCGGCATATAAGTCAGCGGTGACCTATAGCTTTTTTGGTATCAAATGAAAGCTCTAAGTCTTAGGTATCTAACAGCGAAAACTAAATCTTTTTACGCGGTACTTGAAAAAAATTATGGCGAAAACCAGGGCAGTGGTCCAGTATTATTAATCTTTCAAGTTTATTTTGACGCTATTGGGAACATGTCAGCCAGAATCTATAGTTTGGTTAGTGTCAATTGAAAGCGCCTTTTCTGAACTATAGAACTGCGGAAACTAGAAAATTTTTGGCGGAGCCTAAAAAAAGTTATTACCAAAACCGTGGTGCCTGAAAAACATCATTATGTGGTCAAAGACGTTTTTCGGTGTATAAGTCAGCGTTAACGTATAGCTTTTTTGGTATCAAATGAAAGCCAGTCTTCTGCCCTATCTAACTTTGAAAACTAGAACCTTTTACGTGGTACCTGAAATAAGTTATGGTCAAAAGTTCTTTTTAGAAAACAATTTTGTTCGAAAAAATTCCTCCGTGACTACTCACACCACAAACGTATCGAACAAAGTTCGAAAAAATTGAAATCGTTATAACTTGCGTCAACCTTGACGTAGAAACACAAAATTGACAGCATTCAACGCAGAATTGAAAGGGCTTTCGGATGATACCTTACATGACGTTTACGGACGCAACGGCCAGTCACGTATGACTATTATTTTTTTACTGACCATTGGTCGCCGTTTACGTCATCATGCGACATATCAATTGATAGCTCTTGACAAGCGCAAGCATATAAAACAAATTTCACGTCGATACCATAACCCTAACAAACGTTATGGCTCCTGGAATTTTTCCCTTTAGTGGACTACCTATAATCACCTCATATGCGATCAAATCACATTGAAATTTAATTTTGAACAAAATTTGAAAAAATTTCAAAATTTTTTATTGTCATGCAATAACTTACGTCAGGATCTAGATTTGGTCGAACTAGTCTAAACTAGACGCACTAGTCTTGTTACAATATATATTAACCTAATAATAATGATAATGATAATAAGCAGGTTTCGTCTTCGCAGTGATCTCAGAAACCCCTGGCGTATGATATTTTCACCATTCATATGGCTGATAAAACAGCATATACCAAATTATAGCGGTTTTTGTCCGGGCGCCAAGGTCATTACTACGTCAACTTGCAGTAAAGGGGTCATGTGACCCATCAATCGAAAGCGCTTTGTCTCCCCATTCCAATGGTGAAATTCCCAAGTGGCTGCGGCCCCCATAACAAAAGTTATGGGGGTTTTAAGGTTTTCACACCATAGAACACTTTTATCATAATTAAATCGTAATTACTAAATTACGATATGTGTTCTTTTTCCTCATGTCCTTAAACGCGCCATAACTGGCGTTTAAATACTCGGACAGACACAAGAGTAGCATCATTGGATTGCTGGCGTGAAGGGCTTTCAAGAGAGGGGTCACATGACTACATTGCCCCTCAGATTACCCCGAAATAAATATTTCAGGGTACGCTCACGTGACAAGGTCATGTGACCCCTCATTTGAAAGCGCTCCTTAAATCAAGACGATTGATGTAAGTGTCATGTTTGTACGTCATTCCTATCGTCCGCTAGACGTCTTTTAAAATTGACCCTTCGTGACTAACTATAATCAGCCCATGTTAGATCAAATCTCTTTACATGTAAATTTTAACTGATTTTTTTTTAAATCAGCAATATTAACACTCAAGTGTCCTGAAACTTAAGTATGTTGTCAAACTAGTCTAAACTAGACGCACTAGTCGTGTAATTAATAGGATATAAACTATCCTAAGCATAATGATAAATATAATAATCCAGTTTTTAATGTACCAAACCCAGTTTCAAATATACCAAACGAAAGCTCATAACCCGCTTATCATTTTTCGGTTAACTCCTAAGCTTAATTCTATTTATGGAAATAAAATTAATTTTTGGAACCAGTCCATAATGTTAAATAAAACACACAAAATATCTTAAACTAATTTTAAATCACCATTGTCGTAATCCCCGTGGTGTAGTGGTTAGCATCGAGGCAATATTAACACTCAAGTGTCCTGAAACTTAAGTATGTTGTCAAACTAGTCTAAACTAGACGCACTAGTCGTGTAATTAATAGGATATAAACTATCCTAAGCATAATGATAAATATAATAATCCAGTTTTTAATGTACCAAACCCAGTTTCAAATATACCAAACGAAAGCTCATAACCCGCTTATCATTTTTCGGTTAACTCCTAAGCTTAATTCTATTTATGGAAATAAAATTAATTTTTGGAACCAGTCCATAATGTTAAATAAAACACACAAAATATCTTAAACTAATTTTAAATCACCATTGTCGTAATCCCCGTGGTGTAGTGGTTAGCATCGAGGAGTCTCACCCCTCTGGTCGCTGGTTCGAGTCCAGCCGGGGGTCGTTTTTTCAAAATTTTAACTTTGGTTTTTTTAGAATAACGAAAGTATTGCATTTCGATCACACACTTGCGTATAGATCAAAGGCATTTCTTCATCAGAAATTTTCTCAAACTTTTTTGTCCTTTTAGTGATCCGCATATTTGCTTCACGTACATAGATTCCTAACATACCCGACGCACTAGACTTGTATTAATAATAATAATAATAATAATAATAATAACGGACATGACAGATACAAAAGGGTTGCTTTTTGTTGCTTCGCAACTAGTCGGCAACCCAATAATAATAACGGACATGACAGATACAAAAGGGTTGCTTTTTGTTGCTTCGCAACTAGTCGGCAACCCAATAATAATAATAACAACCCAATAATAATAACGGACATGACAGATACAAAAGGGTTGCTTTTTGTTGCTTCGCAACTAGTCGGCAACCCAATTATGAACCACGCTTTAAGCTTAACGGTTTTTTTCTAAATTGCTTTGACACAAAGCGACAGGCTCATGGACAAGGACAAGTATCGACCGGGCTTGAAAGGTCCATGTATTTCAACGGAAACTCGTCTAAAACTTAAGGCCTGCATACGTCTGTGCCAAATACACGACACAAAACAAGCCAATTTGCTGTTGGACAATTATAGTCGTTATCATCAAGTGCACACCTTGTCAAATTCATCGATGGCCACAATGCCCCGATCAGCCAAGACCATGGCGCCGGCCTCCAGTCTGCGATCGCCCGTGTCCGGGTCATGGGTTACGGCTGCCGTCAGACCCACGCCCGACGAACCACGACCCGTTGTGGCGATGGCACGCGGGGCCGTGTGGAGAACGTACCTGCAACATAATAGTTTAAAAATAAACTTTTGCTGCGTGTTATTGTGTGTGTGTGTGTGTGTGTAAATGTTTATAATGGAAGCAACCACATATGGACGTAAAAGCAGAAAGCTTGTCACGTTGGATCCTAAGGGCATCTTTACCTTTCCACAGGCAGATGCTTCACTCCCTCAAAGAATGTTGAGGGGAAGGCCCACTGAGCCAAAATCGGCGGCTAACGACGCTAAATTGAAGGGTCATCAAGCCAAAGTAGGCAGAAAGGTTGCTCTGCAGTCTACACCTCCACCCAAGATTTGAGGTTGTAGGACTTAGCCCCCCTTCTTTAAATTATCGGGGCGAGCCCTACTACTTGCTTCTATGTAAAAAGTGCCCTGAAACTCAATATTTGCCCCTGCAGGCTGTAATTCTCCATAAATAAGCAAGCAGCCAAAAAAATAGCTTAAAAATTACAAAACATAACAGACAGACAGACAATTTTTATCTCTTAGTCACAGTTACTCACAACACACTGCTATCACCAGTAATCACGTTCTGCATGTCCGTTCCATCACAATGTCCACTTCTAGTCAAACTCACCTAAGCAACTGCGACTTGGCAACGGATGGATCTCCGATGAGTAGAATATTGATGTCGCCTCTGAGTCGAGTACCGTTGGGCAATAGTTTCTCGGTGCCGCCCAACAGCAGACATAGAATGGCCTGTTTCACATACTCGTGACCGTGAATAGACGGCGCCAACGACCGAGCCAATAGTTCAAACACGTTCTGCAATAAATAACATACAGTCATTTTATACAGCATAGAGCCAGTTTGGAACTATGGTCCGAATAAAGCAGGTATATACATGTTTTAAAACATTTTTATGGTTCATTTTTGCCTATATGACAAAAAAGTTTTCCAAAATTTTTGAAAAAAAACTAGCTTAAAAAACTAAGAAAAACAAAGAAAAACTTTGAAAACAAATAGCTCTCGTGCTCTTTCTGAGGAACACAGCTACGGTATACCAATAGTAATTTGAGAACAATTCGCATCCACCTCCGTCTTCACGACAAACAAGACAAACATGAACCAAAACTGTAAAAATAACGTCATTAAACCAAATCCTACACGATGATTTGAAATCTTTCTAATGGCCTTCACTTCATCAGCTGTGGGATTGGCGGACGCTATCTCTTTGGACAACAGCTGAATGTTATTGGCGATAAGTACAGTCCGGAACGTGCCCGCTGTAAACCCGCCCTGTTTCGACGGCAAACAGCGGTATATGCCAATGATACGTACTCGATCACCGGGTTTGCACCTGCAAATATTATAATACGTGCCAAAAGCACAAGACAACATTTAATGTTAAAAAGAAGTATTAACGATCAAAGTGAAAATTATGCTGGGTCAAGAGGGAAAAGAAAGAAAATTGTAAATGCAGTGTGTTACCAGAAGCTATCAAGAACAGAATATTTAAAGATCAACAAGCTGATCAAATACAGCAGAATGAGAATAAGAGCTAATTTTTTATCCTGATCATGAAGTAAAGCAGAATTTTCAAGTTAAGAGCCGAATTAAGCCAGTCACCTGTCCACCAAATCATTATCAATAACCACGTCAGCGGATCGTGGCAGTTGGCCGGCGGGAGCACTCTCTGGCATTTCCTGGATGCTCATCACCTGGTGATTCTTGTATGTGCACAGGCCGTATTCGGTTTCCAGTGGATTTTTGTTTTCATCCTAAATTTGGACAAATTCATTTTCAAATCATGTTTATTCCCCGTATTTTTTAATACGAGGTAAATACCCAGCAGAAGTATATACTTCTGACAGTCAGGCAGGAAACTTCACTCCGCTAACAGCCCGGACAGTTTTATGAATAAGTGTTCGTCTCATCTTCGCGATGCTGTGGGCAACAGTATGGGACAATTTAATAACAAATTCAATTTGAAGCAGCCATTTGAAGCAGTCATAATAACAGACATCAGACATCAGACAGTTAACAGTGTCAATCAATACATGCCTGTGTAAATTACAGAACAATTTGGGATAAACATTTGCTACCGAAGCTCCCTGCACGCGTATTGCTGCACATGTTCGAACAACGAAGACGTGGAAAACTAAGAAAAATAAAAAAAACCGAAACGCACTGTAGTAGGATAAACGTTCACGGAAGGAAAAGCCTCGGGTGTGGTGAGATCGGTGTATTTTCGTTCGAGCATTTTCTTGGTCGCATGGCAGTAATGAACACTTCGCACAACTTTGGGTCGAACCACTGAGCCTAAAATTACCACAAACAAAGTTATAGCTAATGGAAAAGATAATTTGAATAAAAGCTACAAATCAAAGGTTAAATAACAAAAGGTTTGGCATACGATAAAACACTGACAAACGTTCACCGTACACTAATGTTCGCTTGGCATGGGAAGTAAAAATTTTATCTCTGTGGCTTGCAATATTCACAAAGTCAATAAAGTTCGAGTTAACCTACGTAGCGATCGACCGGAGGCTCCGGCTCCGGCCGGATTTGAACCTCCGGCTCCGGCTCCGGCAAAAAAGTGCATTGGCAAAAAGTTCAAATTTTATGAAAAAATCACAAAGTTAACGAAACGTTTAGTCTTTTACAGTACTTATATTACTGCCAGTTGTAATGGACGTGACTACCCATCTCTACCGTTATGTATTTTTACGTCTTCAATTGACTAAACTCGGCCTAAAAATCAAACGTTTTTCACACTTTTTTCCAGGGGCTGCCGCTCCCAGACCCCCATAGGCTTGTAACTACGTGACTGTGATTTGAACTTTACTTTTAGCTCTGATGTTTTCGGCCAATCAAATTTAGTACAATGTTTGCATGTGTTGTTATTTCGCAAATTTTTGTGTTAAAATAGCAAAAAAGTTCATTTTTACCCATTACACAAAATCGAAAAGTCATTTCCCCCAAAGTTCTTTCCTGGCTACGCGACTGATATATATGCCTAAATTACAGGGGTCGGGGGGCCGGTAATCCCCGGAAGCTAGAGACATTTACGGCATTGTATCTTTGACAAAGTGCAATCTTTTCCAAATTTTTCTACTGTTTGGGGGTATATACGCTTCTTGACAATTTTGCAAGGTTTGACTAAAAGGGGGAGGTACAGACGGACACCCTGAACAACCCCTTCCCTCTGACTCCTGACTACGCCCTGGGCATCGCAGTCAAAATGCCATACTGGTCAATTTGATCAAATTTTTGACTTTTTATCAATGTTGACGAAATTTTTTTGTGAAATCACCCAAAACCGGGACCAGTCAGTGGCCTATTACTGGTCGTACATATGTAAAGCCAATGTACAGAAATGTGGCGTGGTTGTTGAAAAATTGAAAACTGTTGTTTCGAAAAAAATTTAAATGAAAAAAATGAAAAATTTCACACAATTGTCAACATTTTTTACTAATTGACATTTTTTTGTAAAACACTGCCTCCGGCTCCGGCTCCGGCTCCGGCATTTTATATCCGGCTCCGGCAAAATTTTACCTCCGGTCGTTCGCTACCTACGAGTCTACGAATTTGTTCTAAACCAGTACCTAGAAGTAACGTGCACAAAATCTAGCAAACAGCTTCGCACGATTTCAGTCGAAACGCAGACGAGCTGTTAATAAAAAGTGTCAAATTGATTAATTCAGTAAGCTTTATTACTTAAACTAAAAAACACAGAACCGAGCTCCATTAGTGACTTTCTAACCGAACGTACATTTTGTGACAATGCCTTCGCAGCAAACAATATTGCCAATAAAACGTGACTTCAAAGTTCTAGGAGTTACCAGTCGGGCTCCAAAGCTAAAAGACAACACCACAGGTTCACCTATGTAACAAATATACAAGATACAACATATACAAGAACGATTAAAAAATAAAACTTCCAAAAGATTCCAAAATAGAAAGATTCCAAAATGAACACGAGATTTCTGATCAGAGAAATCGAGCTGCAAAAGTCTCGTACATTGAGGTGTTGTAAAAATGTAAATGAAATAAAGCTCGGTACTGTAGTAAAGGAGATACTCGGTAAAACAAAATCGGTAGGCCAATTGCCAGGCCTTCTGCCACACAAAAAAAACACTAACACTACTCTAATTCGAAACCATTCTTACCTGCCCTCTAAGCCAATATAAAATTCTTCGTGTTGCTTTGCGTATTCTACGTCCAGATTAGTAATCACTTCGAGCAAAGCTTTTTGGAAGGCAGACAATTCCCTGAATCCCGCCATCTATCAACCTTACTAAATCATAGTTTAAACAACAAATTTCAGATAAAAATTCATAAAATCAGTATACAATATACATAAAGCAAAATTGAGCCAGGGTATATATACGGACTGGCGTCTGGCAAAGTTTTT
>JASANF010005938.1:0-11430 GCA_030248245.1 Trissonchulus sp. WLG1_4
TACACGACTGATACGGCTCGTAATATTAGTATTCAGTTTTTAACCGGTGCCATTGATTTAATGGACCGGATAATGAACTACGTGTTTACCATACTGAAAAAACATTGATTTTTCTAGTAGATATCTTATTTTTGCTCCTTCTAGAAAAGGAACTATTGTTTTGAAAACATGTTCTCACAACGTAACTTTTGATCCAAATGGCTTGATGCAGCGGGATGCTTAACATTCTGTAACACTGTTCCTTGTACGTACGACGTAGTTAATGCCATCCCATAAAAATACGCTAAGTATACCTAAAGTAAAATAAGATACACAGTGTATCTGTATCTTACAGTAAGCATGGAATACAATCAATCCCTAAAAGTAAACACCAGGAAAGGAAATTTTTCCTCTTTGGGTTTGACTCGTTGTTTATTCTACACTCTGGCACATTGAATGACAGGTAATCGTTAAGCAGAAGAATCCCAAGAGCAAATAATTCTGCACATTTGCCCACTTCAGCTGCGCCGCCATCCGGTGGCCCGTGACAATGATGTAACCATGGTGTTTTAGTTGCCGGACACAAACGGGGTTGGTAACTCGACAGTGCTTAAAGGATAACCAAATTTTATATTTGGCTTGCACCAAAATAGAATAACTCGATGATAAATCAAGAATAGCTAATCCCATTTATACAACTCACCCATTTTTGCTACAAACGTTGACTCATCTGGGCTAAAAATATCCGTAGACTTCATTGAAACACTGTTTATTTGGCCGTAAAACGTCGTTTTGGACCATATCCCAACACCCCTTACGAAACCTGTTTTGGTGATGTTTCATGGTCTGACTTTTTTGCCCTAGCACGCACACACACCACACTTGTGCTGCTAAGCTGACAAAGCTGCACCAGATTGATGTGCATTAGTTTTGGGAAGGGGCTAAGAGATACGCAAACTAATTGTGGACATAGTCGAAGCAATTTTACTAAGCCGACAGTGCCCGCAATAATAGGGCGCAGCAAAGCGGCCTATTTCCTCACCAGTGAGCTCTAGTTCCCAAACTTTTAGCAGCTCGTTTTTCCGCTTCAGTCATTCTTAACTAGACAGATATTTTGCATGCCAGTGATAACTTTTTGCCGTCTGTGAACAGTGCTAAAGGCGTCACACTCGTCCTATTATGACTTTTTCCGCAGGGCATTTTTCTTTCTAGTTTATATCATTTTTCCGCTTCAGTAGTAGTGGTAAAATTGGTGAATAACATAAAGACACCCTCATTTTGCTGCATCTGCAAATCACCTGCAATATGCCAAACTTAGCTTAACCTAGCATCTCTAATATAAACTCCCAGGTTTTGCACACTTCTAGCTTAACTTAAAAAATGCAAACACCAAAATTAAAATCAAACTTTACTGCTGTACACCCAGCACGTTATTAAACAGAAAATACATATTTTATGCCAATGTAAGAAACATTTACATCACTACTCAGACACAGTTTGATACAGTTTCAGTTTAATTTGTAGTCAAAATAAGTCAAAACATAACTCACTTGATTCACTTTAATCAATTGACAACAGAAGTACAGCAAAACAAAAAGTCAAGAACAAAACAGAATGGAACTGGAGGAATTTTTGTCTTATCGTATTGAAAAGTTTAACTATTAAAAACTAGTGACAAAATTTGAATAGACGAAGTTCATAAATAACATTCATTCCAAAATACTAAAAATGCTTGAGCAACGATATGGTCCAAGCTGGAATCGCAAATTGGAAAAAATTGAACATTTTTCAAACATAATAGTTACGGATCACAAGTCAGTCGACTGCGTCAGTGATCGGTGCCGCAGCCGAAAATCTGTTAGTGTTATCGCAGAGCCCGCAGACCACAAGGAATTCGTTAAGCATTATAGTGTCATCGCAGAGCCCGCAGACCACAAGGAATTCGTTAAGCATTATATTTCGGATACCACCACCTTACTCCTAAAACATACATTAGAATGAAAAACCGGCAAAATTTGTCACTAATATAAATCCTTGAATCAGGTCTACGTTCAACCAGACGCGTGGGTTTTTACAACCCCCCCTCCTGAGTCCCAGACATGTGCTTCACCCCCTCCCCAGAATGTTTTGAAGGGGGTCACAACGGCAAAATCGGTGGCTCACGAATCGCCGAAAAAGTTGATCCGCACCCCCCCAAAATTCGCTAGCTGCCCATGCATTAGTTCAACTCGGTAACTTCAATTTCACGGAAAGGAGAAATTTTGCCTAGTTACACTCCCTATAGCATAGACTTTGACAAAAGACAGTACGAAGGACTAGTAAAAGACACAAAGATGCGGGGGTCTGGGGGCGGTGGCCCCCAGGAAACAAGTGGGAGACATTTTTTTATTTTTAGAGCATTGGTCAATTGGAGACGTATCGGAATTTTTTTCGGGCGGGCAATAAAAACCAAAGAGGGGACAAGGGTCCCTCCTTTGGTTTTTATGGTCCGGCCGGAAAATTTTTTGATGCGTCCCCAATTGACCAAATTTGGCCTAAAAATAAAAAATTTCCCCCAATTTTGGGGGAAATTTTTGGGGACCCTGCAACTCTGTGGCTTACTCTTACTTCTTGTTATTATCTTTCATCGAAACCTATACATGTATACGTGAGTACATTATGGTGCGTTTGCATGTCTACACGAGTTTGCATTTAGTTGTGTAATACACTGTCTTCTGTGTGATGCTGGGTTTTTTTCGCTGGCAAGTTTTCGCAATTTTGCGAAAAGCTTGAAATTTATTTCGCAAAATCAAATTTTTTTTCGGAGACTTACTTTTGTTTCTTAATGCAGTATATTTTACATTTAAATGTTAATAAAACATTAATCCGCCTATACAGAATTAAAACTGGCGCAATTTTTACCCTTTTTGGCCAAAAAGCACTTGACATTTGTATTTAAATTTATTGAGCCGTCCTGAGAATTTTGTGTATGTTTTCACAATTTTCAAAACCGATGCTCAGCCGTAAAGAAATTTCAGACGACCCGGCCAATGACTAAGTTATGCCTAAAAATGCTAACATTTCGAAACGCTTCTTAGTGATGTCACCTTCGACCCCCATTATACTGTCTATTAATGTAACATGCGGTCGGTGTGATGATACATGGAAGAAAATTTGTCCCATTTACAGTCACTCGAAACATCAAGCCACAAAGTTGCACTAGTCCGGCGTCCGGGCCTAAGGGATCAGAAAAAAACGGAGAAATTTTCAATTTTTAGGCCAAATTTGGTCAATTAGGACCGTATCGGAAATGTTTTCCGACTAAACCACAAAAATTATACCTTACGAATTCACTTCTACTGCGTGAAAATTTTTTCGCAATTTTGCAAAAAGGTTTGAAAATTTTTCGCAATCAGCAATTTTTTTCGCAATTGCGAACGTTTTTGCGCAAAAAAACCCAGCTGATGTGACGTTCCCATCATGTGTTTTACTTTGCTGTCGGAAAAAAATTTCTGATACGTCTCCAGTTGACCAAATTCAACCTAAAAATTTAAAAATTCTCCATTTTTTTGCTGGGTACACCACTGGTTTTTACTACAAACAGACTCAATTCATTACCCTCGATATGGCTGCGGCTATAACAACTTAGCGTAAAGCTGAAACACGCAAATACATACATACATATATATATATATATATATATATATATATATATATATATATATATATATATATATATATATATATATATATATATAGTATATATATTATTGTGTATATAAATACATATACATATATGTATATTATATATACATATAAATATATATATTTGAAATTCTGATAAAAAATCACACAAAATTAAGTGACAATAAGAAATTATATATATCAACTGGAATAGGTTAGGATTATTGTCTAACCGTCTGTCAGAGGTCATTTGAATGAGACTAATTCCGGCAGGTGTGCCGACAAAAGCGCCAGCAGTCATTCCCAGGCCGGCTTTGGTGAAAAAAATCGGAGGGTTTCCAGGTCTGAAAAAACGCAAACACTAAGTTCTCCAAATTCACACACAAAGCTCACAAAATCTTGACATTGATTTTGATATTACTATTGATTTTTAAATTGATAAATAAAACTATTCCGTGTCCTGCGTTAAATTAGCATGCTAATGATTAATAGTTGGAACTACAACTTCAAAATACGATTAAAATTTAAAAAACATTGTCGGGGGGGGGGTGCGGAGCAACTTTTCACTTTTCCGGCAATTTTTCCTTCGTGAGCCACCAATTTCGCTTCGTGAGCCACTAATTTTTCCTTCGTGAGCTACCTTCAAAACAAGCTGGGGGGGGGGGGTGACGGACCTGTCTGGGCGGGGGGTGAGGATGCCTTCTGGGGGGGGGGGGGGGTGAAAAACCCCCCCCCGCCCATGTATGGAAAAGACCCTGAAAAAAATCAAAATTCATCACAATTCCTTACTCTCTTACTCTGTTAACATATCGAACAGCCAGGTATAAATGCCAAGACATGTGGTTGTGTACGTAGCCTGACGCAACAAGCCCGCTGACAATCTAAAAACAATCAAATAAACACTGGTAACCTGACTGTATGAAAAGTGAAAATTTAAAATTGCCAATCATGGCCTTGAGCTCTAAGGGCATAATAACGCATTAGCATTCCTGTGTAGTTTATCTAAATGTCAAAGCGAATATTATGCTATAGTGACACAAGCGGTCCCAGACTTTGATTTCGGAGGGGGGCGGAGGTCTGAAGAATTTTTTCACTTTTTATGATAGCGTTTTTCAGTTTTAAGCTATCTTATTATTGCTGCGGACATATCAAGGCATGAGTTGAGTGTGTTTGTAGTAAAACCAGTGGCGTACCCAGAAATGTAGATTTTTTAATTTTTAGGCCGAATTTGGTGAACTGGAGACGTGTCAGAAATTTTTTCCGACAGAAAAATAAAACAAAAGATGGGACCATTACATCAGACAGTGTATCATACAACTAAATGCAGCATAATGTATGTACTCGTGTAGGCATGCATATGCAGCCTAATGTACTTGTACATACATGCATAGGCTTTGTGAAGGATAAGAACAAGAAATAGTAAGCCACAAAGTCGCAGGGCTCTGGATCGGCAGCCCCCAGAAAAAAATTTTGATTTTTAGACCAAATTTGGTCAATTTGAGACGTATCGGTAATTTTTTTCGGCCGGTCAATAAAAACCAAAGGAGGGACCCTTGTGTAAAATTTCAGTCGGAACAAATTTCGGGGGGGGGGGGGGGGGGGGGGGGGGGCCGCCCCCGCCCCTGGAACCGCCCCTGAATAGTAAGTAACGTAGACGGAAGCCAATGTAAACCAGAACATACATAATGCTAAGTGCTAAGTCATGATGAGTGTGGTTTTGGACTTACTTCACTTGGACTTGGTTTAAATTAAACATCTTGAATCGCACTTTTATTGAATCTGAACTCGCTCGAGTACCGAAAAGTTAGCAATCACACATGGTGACTGGTGAGAGATCACATACCCATTATACAAGCCTAAGAGACCTTCATTCTTCACAATATGTCGAAGCGCATGTAAACTCGTTTTGTGAGCCTTCGAACCACCACCCTCACCTAAATATAAGCACAATGGCACATATATACAAAACTACAGCAAAAGCCAGCAAAGATTAAGACAAGTTCACTCGCGGCGAGTTTCTCTATAATAACGGCGAGTTTCTCTATATTTTGCTACACACCCAGACGAAGCGTCAAGGTATTTCCATGTCGTGTCAAAAATGGGGGGTCAAAAATTTTCACTTATAAAAAACCAGTGAGACCCTTTTTGGATATATACCGCTTACATACGTTTGCCTACAGAGACTGTATACATATACATTATATATATACATATATATATGTATATATATATGTATGTATATATGTATATATATATATATATATATATATATATATATATATATATATATATATATATATATATATATATATATATATATATATATATATTTAAATATATATATATATATATATATATATATATATATCAGGGTTTTTTTTTTCAAAAAATTTTGTGTGCATAATTGTGCAAAATTTTAATTTTAGTGTGCAAAATTTTATTTTTCTGTGCAAACTGTAAATGCGTTTTCCTCGCTTATATAGAAGCATATATACGCGTTTTTATACATATAGAGGTACGTACGTATCAGTGGCCTACTCAGAAAAAAATTTCGGGGGTGGGAATGACTTTTCAATTTTTTGTAATGGGTCAAAAAACGCACTTATTAGCATTTTGAACACTCATAAAACGCCTTACAAGCGCAAGATTACTAAATCAATAAGTTGTAGCGGTCTAGGGGCAGTAGCCCCCAGCAAAAAATTGGCGATTTTTCCAATTTTTAGACCCAATTTGGTCAACTGGAGACGTATCAGAAATTTCTTCCTACAGAAAAATTAAAACAAAAGATAGTAAGTAACGTCACATCATACAGTGTGTATATAACGCAAGTATATTAAATTTAGCATAATATACTGGTGTGAACATGTAAATGCAGCATAATGTACTCATCTATACATGCGTAGGCTTTGATGAAAGATATGTAATAACAAGGCTTAGTATTAGTAAGCCACAAAGTCGCAGGGGTCTGGGGGCAGCAGCCCCCAGAAAATAAATTTGGGAAAATTTTTGATTTTTATGCCAAATTTGGTCAATTGGAGACGTATCAGAACATTTTTAAAAGAACATTTAAAAAAGAAAAAGACAATGTATTCCACAAGTAAATGAGCATAATATACTCGTGTAGACATGCACATGTAGCCCCCCCAAATCGAGGATCCGGGGGGGGGGGGAGTGTCTCCAAAATTTGGGCAAAATTTCGAAAAAAATGGCACTTTTTGGCGAAATTTTTATAAAATTTTGCAAAATTTAGGGTATTTTTGCTCAATCTGGGGGGGAGGGTCCCCAAAATTTAGTCGGAGAGGCCCCCCCCAAAATTTCGACCCCGTTACATGTATGTGCATAGGCTTTGATGAAAGACAATAACAAGAAATAGTAAGCCACATAGTCGCAGGGGTCTGGGGGCAGCAGCCCCCAGAAAAAAATTTGGGAAATTTTTGATTTTTACGCCAAATTTGGTCGATTGGAGACGTATCAGAAAATTTTTCCGGCCGGACCATAAAAACCAAAGAAGGGGCCCTTGATGCCAGTAGATGCAGGGGTCTGGGACTCTGGGGGCGGCAGCCTCCAGAATTTTTTTTCGATTTTGCATTAAAAACAGTGCATTTTTAGCACATCCCAGGCCCATCGGACGCTGTGCATTATTGTGCAAAATTTTAATTTTTGTGTGCAAAATTTTAAAAAAGTGTGCATTTGCACAGGGTTTTGCACAAAAAACAACCCTGATATATATATATATATATATATATATATATATATATATATATATATATATATATAGGGTTGCTAATTTACATGTAAAAAAGTCCGGACTTTTTTACACCTACTTTTTTACATTGTAAAAAAGTGTAAAAAAGTGTTAAAAAGTGTAAAAAACTGTAAAAAAGTGTAAAAAAGTATTTTATAGCCTAGAATGATATTTACACGTTTTCTAAACTGTTTGAGACCATTCTGAAATTTGTGACCGCCGAACCGTTAACATGTTTCAATTATCTGTCGCTTGCTTATGTATCGTAGATAAGCTGTTTCTGTTATGTAAAATCAGAAAGAAGGAGGAGTCCCATCTGGGGAAAACGCACGTCTTTATTTTGCCCCTAAATTGAGCCATTAGCTATCTTTTAACGCTAGACAGAAGCGTGTCTATAGAAGACAGTGTCAAAACAGTATCTATAGACGTGTGAAGGACTGTTGTGAAATAAACTTTTGCACTGTGCAGGACAAAATCTACTTGCGGAAAAAACCGTCAGCTGTAGCCACAAAATCTGACCCAAATGTTGGTTTCATTCCACACAAGTTCCATTGTTGGTTGGTTTTCAAATGCTGGTTTTCTGTCGGTTTCGTTACACGCCACACGGCCGTCGGGAAGCACGCCGCACGACCCGTCAAAAATGTCAAAATTTTGATTAATGCAATTCAAACACCACGTGGATACCGGTTCTACAGATTTATTTACCCGCACACTAGACTGTAATACGCTGGAAATTTTTTAAAGGTGTACCATTGCACCAATAACTCAACTTTCACGAATGGGAGTAGGCCGTATATACCCGTTGGGTTTGCTTCGTTAAAAATAACAAATTACGCTAAAATGTGTTGTAGCCAACATAATAAGTTTCAGGAAACAATTTTGTATGAGTATTTTTGTGTGAAAAATTTTGGTGACTTTGAATTTCAGTAAATTTTGATAAATGCGAGACTTGAAATTTTTTTTCGGCCAATTTTATTCTGAAAATTGGCAAAATTAGTAAAATATTTGTAAAAATGTGCGAAAAGTAGGTGTAAAAAAGTGTTAAAAAGTGTAAAAAAGTAGGTGTAAAAAAGTGTTAAAAAGTGTAAAAAAGTACGTGTAAAAAAGTGTAAAAAAGTTATAAAAAAGTCCGAAATTTTGCTACTGTAAAAAAGTGTAAAAAACGTTTTTTACTTTTTTACTTTTTTACACTTCGCAACCCTATATATATATATATATATATATATATATATATATATATATATATATATATATATATATATTATATATATATATATTATATTATATTATTATATATATTATTATATTATTATTATATATTATTATTATATTATATATATTATATATATATATATAAGTAGGTTTAACGTCAAAGGGAAAGTATATATTTGAAGAAAGGGAATAGTACCCCTGTTTCATTTTTTGGATTTTCTGAGATGCAGCAGCGTAGCCAGGATCAAGTTGAGGGAGGGACCAACGTGCCTTTTGGTCCGAAAATTTTTCGAAGTTTGTTCACCGCTGAGGGGGGGGGCGTGGCGTGGCCCCCGCCCCCCCTCTGTCTACGCCACTGCTGAGATACAACCCTCCGAAATCTGGGCTTAAATGCAGTTGTGGGGGGGGGTGGGAAACAGTGGACCTATTTTTTTGAGTAGAGCACCTTGGGGGAAGAATTTTTGCTACAAGAACCCCATTTTCTTTTTTTGAATTTTCTGAAACCCCCTTACCAATCGAAATCTGAACCTCAGTGAGGCAGGTTTTGTCGGAAAGCCGTGTTTTTTCCGTTTTAAACGTGTTTAAATGGAGTCAGAATAATGTTTACAATTTTTTGGAATCAAAACAAAGGCACGTTGACCCCGTTCCTATTGAAAAATTGACCAAATTTACCAAAAACGTCCAATTTTTGACCAAATTCAAACTGGGACTCAATTTAGGCTTAGGCTTAGGTTAAGGCTTAGTATGGGCATGGGGCTTAGGCTTAGTATACATCAGGCTTAGGCTTAGATTCAGGCTTAGGAACTAAAATATTGAAATTTTCAGGAAAAATCCTGCCAGTCTAAGCCTAGACAATGCCTGAAAACATCATAACGCACTTAAAACTATTGAAAAACAAAGATTATAGCTATTTTTGGCTTCAAAATTTGGTCTACATTCACTTCCCTAAACACGAAAAATGCTGTTTTCAAGGGGTCATAGCTCAAAAAATGTGGATATGGGTTCTATTACAAAAAATGCTTCCCTTGAGGTGCTCTACTCCAAAAAATAGGTCCACTATTTCTCCCCCCTCAACTGCGCTTGATCCGAAATCTGAACCCTCAGTGAGGGACGTAGTATCAGGCTTAGGCTCAGGCATAGGCTGGCATATTTTTAGTGGGGAAAGGCTGGTGGGGGGGGGGCGCCCCCCCATTTTGGTTGCGCCTCCTTCCCAATTTGAGCCCCCCATTTCAGATGCGGTGTCCCCCCATACCCCAAAATTTTTTTCAAAAGGACGTTTTAGCGACTTTTTAGCTGTTGCGATGTCGCGTTCGTCGAGTTTTTTGGTCCTTTTTTGCCAAATTTAGATTAGCGTAGCTATAATAACATATAAAAACGTAACATTTAATGTACAATAACAATTTTTTCGTGTAAAAAGTGTTTTATCGTGAATTTGGTGCGCCCCCCATTTTGGTCGACGCCTTCCCCATCCATGGAGGGGCTGCCCCCCCCCATAAAATTTTGCCTAAAAATATGCCAGATAGGAACAGATACAGAAAAATCCAAATTTCAAGAAAAAATCCTGCCAGCTTAGCCTAGAGAATCCTCCAAAAACACGGAAAATAGCAGGGGTCATACCTGAGAAAATCTAAATTGGTGGATGGGGGTTCTATTGCAAAAAATTTTTTCCTCAAGTTGCTCTACTCTAACCGACAGGCCCCTTACTGCCCCCCCCCCCAACTGCACTTGATTCGCATATAACCAGGAAAGTACAGGTGACACTATCCCCCCCGCCAACTGTACATCGGGATACCCGTACATCGTATATGCTCTCCGATTGTTGCGCAAATAAACTCAAATATAACGTACATGATCTCAATTTTTTGCGCAAATAAACTCAAATGCACAAAAACGATATGAACTGACGGCAGTGCAGGCAAAAAACGCGTATTGACTAAAAATTGTAAAAATAAAAAATGTCAGCATTTCAGCTAAAATCTGATTGGCTAAAGCCAAAACGTAAAATCGGCTGAAAAATTGAAAAGTTTACAAGCCCTTTACAAGTGCCCATTAATGACTTAGAACATGCATTTTCAACCAATAATGTAAAAATTATTCTTTTCCTTATATCATTACAAAAAAAAGAGGAATATGCAACCATTTTTTGTTAAAAACAAGTTTGGTCCAATTACTCATACGCAATCGGTCAACATTTTTGGGAATAACCAACACCAGAAGCGAAATCTACGTACCAAATAGTTTATAAAACCACCAGAATTATAGGAAAATACGCTACCTGCACAGGATGCGAGTGAGTTAATGCATTAAGAAAGTTCAAAAAATCGATAATTGATTGATAACTTATCGAAAACTAAAAGGATACGTTCAAAAAGCTTACTTGCAGTATGGCGAATCAAGACGGTTCGAATGATATATTGGGCGTCGCAGGAGATGGTCCCAATGTTCTGGAAAATGTGACGAGAAAAAAAAAAAGATCATCATGACCAAAAATTCAATGTGTATTTTCAAAATATCTCCTCCCCCTCTAAATCGATTTACACCAAACTTTGCACAAAAGTGTAACTTTATAAGGACTATGTGTGTGTAAAATTTTATTTATTTTGATTCACGAGTTTAACAGTTCTGCTCAAGAAAGCTTTCTTAAAAGTCGCACTAAGGGTGTTTGCGTCCTATTATAGGTTTGGCGCTATCGCGCCAAACCTGATGAATGGATGTACGAGGCCCCTGAGGAGACCGCTTCAAAACTGACTATTTTCCGATGTAAATCGATTATATACTTAGGTAAATAATTGACAGTTGTGCATTAACAAAGCGGACGTGTTTCGTGGTTT
>JASANF010005939.1:0-16571 GCA_030248245.1 Trissonchulus sp. WLG1_4
TTTAAAACTGAAACCTATAAGCAGTTTAGCTGAGGAAGTTAATATTAAAAACAGTATATACATATTTCATATATTATATCATCTCACGTTATATACATGTAAGCATCTTCACGCGCACATTCAGTGGCAGCAAAAAAAACTAACACATTTTTACAATTTTTTATGCTAGGAATCACCAAATCTAGAAAAAAATAGAACGTTTTCTGACCAGATCAGATGTGAATTTATGTGAAAATAAAACACATCAGTTTAATTAAGTATTTGGCCTAGTAGCTTCAACTGGCTTAACGCTAGTCAGCAAATCCAGAGATGGTTGAAATCGAATCAAGTCTTTTTTACTGTAAATAAAGTTTGGATCAAACGAGCTTGGGCCATCATCACTATTTAGTAAATAGCACTACTGCTAGTAGGCTTATTTATTTGTATAATATAAAATGTATAGAACCATACCACACAAGCTGATATAATAATCAATGTAGATTGCAAGCACAGGTAAAAACACATAATACTGCTGATACTATTAGTAAAATGCTATATAAACAGGGTTTCGTCAAAAACACTATTTTTTAAAAAAAACTTTGGCTACGTAATATATATATATATATATATATATATATATATATATATATATATATATATATATATATATATATATATATATATATATATATATATATATATATATATATATATATATATACTTTTTGTTGTTGTTACTCTGAGTTACGGTTACGTTTCATACATTGACAATAAACCGAAATCAAAATCCAACAGTAGTTATTAATAACAAAAAAATAAAAACAAATTAACCAATTCATAAATTAAGAGTGCAACAACCAAGATCCAGTGGCCTCAACGTCCGCACTGACTATCACAAAAAGTTCTCTCTGGGAGTCTAGCAGGGCTTTTTCCAGATACTTGGTCAGGTCGTCGGAGTTGCCAATAATTTGAGGCTCAGCCAGCTTTGAGTCCAGATTGAAGTAAGCACCGGCAACCTCTCGTACGGCTATCTGAAACATTAATGGCAGGAAGGGTAACTTAAGCTAAGCTTAAGGAACTGAAGCGTAAGCCCAAGTCTCTGGGTCAAGATGCAAGAGCACAACCCCAGGCCCAGCCGGTGTGATCTTTGCTAGCCCACATTCACGGTATAACGAACATGTACACTGGGTCACAATCTAAACGGAAAACCTGTCCCGGAATTTTCCAAATTTTAAGGGGGCTTGTCCCAAAGTTTGGGCACTTGAACTCCCAAACAGAACAATTATCTTACTTTTTAATCAAGTGCCATTTTTTTGTCCCCGCAACGGCAGACACAGACAGGCCATAAAAATCTGTACGCTATGACTAAACTATTTTCACTTAATAATGTTATATTTTTTGTAGAACTTGCAGACGACAGGAAAACTCAACAAGCCCTTGAACGCACTGCACACTTAGGTGCAGATATGATTAAGAAAGACTGTCTGAAAGCTTCTTAGTCTTTTAAACTTTGTAGGCCTGAGGATAAAAGCACAAAAACATGGGTTGAATTTTGAGGCACGGAAAAAGTAAAGAAGCACTAACAAATTATACACCCCATAAATTCGTGTTAAAGGGAGAGGGTGCATGGATACTTCCCCCATCATATATACACATATACAAATAAAATGAAGAATTTACCGACCCAATGTCGTCTTGAAACGAAAGGTATAGAAACGGGCCCAAGCTGCATGTTGGATGGAATATTCAGGATAAAACCAATTATGTCACAATAGTTCAAACAGGATGGATGTCTGAAGCAAACAATTCGACAAAATTATACCTAATTCGCATTTCCCAATATGGTAAAACATCCAAATGATTAAACACAATGCAGTTAACAAATAGATTCAACTCAGATTAGCTATGGACATTATATGCATAATATTCGATAGCGCTTCCAAACATATAATAACTGTGGCATAGCCTAAATACATAGCTTAATCTATAAACAGTATATAGACTACATGGTACACTTTTTTGGTGAAAGCAACAGCACTTCGCCCCCGCCGCAACACCCCCCAGCTACAGCAATCCATTGTAAAAAGTAAAACTCTGTTCTCCTTGAATGAAAAAAACAAAAAAAAAAAAAAAAAAAAAAAAAAAAAAAAACATAAATAGGAGACGGGGAAAAAAAAAAAAAGAAAAAAACGGGGGGAAAAAAAAAAAGTAGACAACAACCGCCCGAAAAAAACCTCTGGGCTGAAGGATCCCCCCTAACAACAGACACTACAAGAACAACAAGGCACAAAACCAACAGCCAAACCAGGCATGCTGATTTGAAGTAAGGGCAGCTCAAAAGCACCCCCCCCAAAAAGGCGCCCCAAAAGTTTCTGGGCAACCCCACGACCTCTCCCCCCCCAACCACAGCGGCGTGGGCTTGTCTTATGTATATTAGGGGGGTGTATAGTGATGTATCTATTTTAGAGGGGGGGGTGGGGTAAAAAAACAAACTGCAAAAATAGTCTTAGAACGGATTGTTTAGCTTTTCCTCCACTATTTGTGTTTCTTGCAGGCTAGTTAAGATGGGCTCCTGAAATGTGACTTTTTGAAAAACAGCAGTCTGGGGCCAATTGTAGATGCACAATGGCAAGCTGGTGTAAAAGTATGCCTAAACACAAAAAATGAAGTTGATTGAGACAAATTAGCATTCGCTGTAAACCAAACGTGAGTGGAATTTCGGCTTGCGATTTCTCTTCACAACTAACTAGCTGTTGCACAACCAATAACTCATTTTGCTCGTCTCAACGTGATCGAGCGGTCGCAAAATGTCATTTTGCATGGATATGATTGATATATTGAGAAACACTAAAATCGCGATTTTCGAAAAACATAAATTTGACTAAATTTTTTAAATACTATTGATTTGCTCAAAATCAAATTTTGCGACCGCTCGAAGACGACAGGGTGCATTTATGTGCCAAATTTTAACTTTTTTTGTTGAGCCAGTTTTTTAAAATAGCAAGCCGAAAATTTGCGTTTGTATTCACACTAGTGTTTGGCCGATTATCGGTATCGGTATCGGTATCGGCCGATAAAATGGCATATCGGTATCGGTATCGGTATCGGCCGATAAAATGGCATATCGGTATCGGTATCGGTATTTTAAAATTTCAAAAATACCGATACCGATAGTTTTTTCTCTTGGGGCATCTCGGCTCACCTGATTGAAATTTAAACGTTGTCTTAGTTTTTCACTTTCAACTTCTTACTTTTTTGATCAAAGAACTCAACAGGCACCAGCGCTGACGAGTATATACATTATATAAACAGTACGGAAAACATTTCCGCTCTTATTGTATTTTCACAATTTCAGAAACTATGTATTCTATAGTTTCTCGATGGAGACATTACCACACTGATTGCCCACGTTATGATTAGGAAGCCACATACATATTACCTACCGCACAACCATACATGTAAGTATATAACGGGGGTCAAAATTTTGGGGGAGCCTCTCCGGACAATGTATGTGTACCTTCCCCCCTGACTGACCAAAAATACCCTACGTTTTGTCAAATTTTCCCAAAACAGGGCCATTTTTACCAGGGGCGTAGCCAGGATTTTGAAAGGGGGTTCGCACCTTTGTTCACTTTTTTGGTCGTTTTTTACACCCAGCGTCAGCCCCCGAATTGCAATTATTTTTAAATTTTTGCCGAAGTGGTTTACACCAAAAAAATGTCTAATTTTGGTAAATGCAATAATTTTACATTTTTTTGGCGAAGCGGTTTACATCACAAAATGTCTAATTTTGGTCATCGAATAAACTTACTGTTGTGGGGGTCTGGGGGCAACAGCCCTCAGAAAAAAAATTGGAGATTGTTCCAATTTCTAGGCCAAATTTGGCCACTGCAAACGCATCAGTAAGGAAAATTGAAACAAAAGAAGGGAACGTCATATCAGACAGTGTATTATTACGCAAGTATATAAATGCAGCATAGGCTTTCATGGAAGATAATAACAAGGAAAAAGTAATCCACAAAGTTGTAGAGGTCTGGGGGCGGCAGCCCCTAGGAAAAAATGCCCCTGGAGAATCTTTTGCTTTTTCCAAGCCCCCTGGAGAATCTTTTGTTTTTTAGGCTAAATTTACTCATTGGAGACGTATCACAAATTTTTTTGGCCGGGCTATAAAAACCAAAGGGGGGGCCCTTGTTGACAAATTCTTCAGGTTCAACCACGCGACCCCCTTTGGCTACGCCCCTGATTCTTACTAAATTACTAAACCCAAATTTTCGGGACCCTCCTACCCGGTCCTTCTATGTTGGGGGTCCTTCCCATCCCTCCGTCATACGTGTACGCGCACTACCTATTCTCGAACATTGAACATCGAAGATATATGTACAGTCCGCAGAAATACTGTGTTTGTATAGGTATAGAGTCCATGGTATATACGTATATGCACATTTCATAAAAAATATCGGTATCGGTATGGTATCGGTATTTTTTTACTGGTATCGGTATCGGTTATCGGTATTTCTGGGTATCGGCCAAACACTAATTCACACGCACTATATTTCTGTCTCATGCAAAAAATATTGCGTTAGTTCACAAGAAAATTACACTACACTCAATAAAACATCAAAATTTTTTAAGTATGTTTCAGTAAAACACAGCTGCTAGTGTTTTACAGCCTTTCAAATTCATTACATACGTGTAAATGCACTGGCTTGTGAAGGCGTTTCCGTGAAAATCTATTTTTCTTGCTGAAATTAGCTCAAAAATTTTCAAAAAAATTTTTATGTGATATTTACATCAAATTGAATGAAATTCACTTCTGAACAACTTTTGTTCTTACTACGATGCATGTTTATTTTTGCGCGTTTTCAAAATAATGGCCAAAACCCACATTTCAGGAGTGCCACCTTAACACATTCAGTTGCATTTTTTCATTAATTTGTCATTTTTTTATATGTAGTGAGGAAAAACCCTTCGTATTTAGCCGGGAAAACCCCTATTTCGTTTTGCGACCCGTTTTTGCTAGAATATCCCATTTGTACAACAGAAGTTGCCTGATCTGGGGTAAGGACAAGCGTAGCAGCCTTCAATAAAACTGCTTATTTGGCTGCGAGACGTTTTTTTGCTAGTTTGTCCATTCAGTGACACCCCTTACGAAACCTGTTTTGGTGATGTTTCACGAAAGTGTAGCAATTTTTCGTGTTTTGCTGCTGTTCATCTCTTGAATACAGAGTTGGTAGATCGAGACGGGGTTTGGGCGCGGTTTCTAATGTAATAGGCATAAAAACTAAAAATTTGAAATTTGAGCAAAAGCTCTGTTCTGCCCAAAGGGGGGTGATTTTTGAACAAATATTGTGAGTCACATGAGTGTCATAGAAACGGTGTTTTTAGTCCATACTGCAGCTAAATGTTTGTAAAACATGATGCAATTGTGCTTATACTCTTCACGAGCAAATTACTCGATGAAAGCGATTGTTCGTTTTTTTACCCCGGTCTTCGTTTTTTTACCCCATCCGGGGTAAAAAAAAGCTTATTTTTTAAGCTGACCGGTAAGCGGTGGCTGTTGGCCTAATTTTTTTATGTTGTATACAGTCTGTAGCCCAGCTCCCACATCACTAGACCACTTCTTTGGAAATCAACAGTGCCATGGACAGCTGCCCAGAAACTTAGGTCGAAATTCGTTTTTTTTACCCCGGTCTACTATATTATATAATTATATCGATTGTTCCCTAGATACTGAAATTTATTGTTTGTTCATGAATGTTGTCGTAAAAGCATGGAAAGGTGTGTATTTGTTATTATATTACGCAAGTGTCGTAAAAGCATGAAAAGGTGTGCATATATATGCTATTATATTACGCAAGCAAATATATAGAATACATAATATGTATGAATATATACAGACAGACGGATTTCCATCCTGGCTACATTTTATGTTCAAAACTCCAGCAAAATATATATAGTCTGCTTTCTATGTTCCTGAGTCATGTTTGCCGGGGACCGTCTATTAGCATCTGCCCGCAATCCAAGTGGCCTTGAGCAGCGGATCCCGCTTGAACTCACTTTCTGCGATCAAACCAAATGGCTGAGCAATTTTTCTCCTTCAACGCCTCAATCAGAACATTAATATCGTAGTTTCCCAGCCCGAGGGCGCTACGGTGTGGATTCCACAGATAGCCACTGCCGGGGGAAAGTCTGAAATGGGACACAAACCATGTAACGCCGTCCAGACAAACCCTTGCCTTGGTATATACTGAGGAAGATGCGCCACCAAACTAAAATGGCCTGTGCTGTATGCAAAAAGTCACATATTGTAAAAAATTTGACAGCGTTGCTCCCGGTTCGGTAAAACAGAAGAAGAGAACATACACCCCGTTTATGCATGAAAATAGACGTAATACGAATTGATACCTTTTGCAAATTCGCTCTAAAGAGTCCTTGCTGAAGGCAACGCCTTGAAACAAATTATTCAAAGCATGGAGAGCGCAAAGTTCCAGAGACTGTCTTTCGTGAAAGATACAATTATGATCGTCCGCAGTCATAGCGGCAGGAATTATGTCTAAAATAGAAGTATTTTTCGATTGCAACTGAGGAAACAAAACACTGTCGCGTATTTTCTCAAAATCATCACTGAATATTCCTAAATATATTATATAACTAGGTCGTGGGGAAGTTTTTAGGAGCTGGAAATAAAATATATAAATAAAATTTAAAAATAAAAAAATAAAAAATAAATATTTAAAGCTAAATAAATATATAAATCTATAATATATAAACTTAAATAAAATAATAGCTAGAAAAGGTGCAGATTCGGTTGGGGGGGGAAATTCAAACTACCATTTTTTTCAACATAAAAACACGTTTTTATAGATTTTCGCATGCGCTGAGTTCATTTTTAGCATTTTCCAAACGAAAAAATGATTTATGGTTTTTCGAAAAAATTCGTTTTTCGACATACTGGGGCTAATCGTCGAAAATTATGTCCAGTATATACAGTCTTAATATCAGTCTGAAGTTTGATCGTCATAAAGTAACACATAGCCAGTCAGGAAAAAAACCCAATTTGGAAACTTTCGGTCATATCCCAAGTAATACACAAAATTGAAAGTTTCTTTTTATTTTCTTCAAGCCTTACCAAAGGCATTAAAATGTTGCATAAAAAGTATTGGTATCATTTATATCATGGCAGAAATATTGACCTAAAGTTATGGGAAAAAACCCAATGCGGGAAAAAAACCCACGGCGGGGAAAAAAACCCAATTTCATCGATCAACAAAATACAATCAATAAAAAACGTCATCAGCCTCGGCCAATCGTGAGCATGCATATGATAGAGTACCATCTCCTCTTTCGAACGCACACACCAAGACGTTCCTACCTCTACGGGTTGGGCAACTGCAAGCCATCAAAGTTGCCCCCAAAATTCACATGGGGTCACTTGGTGAAAATTTTTCGAAAACCAAATTTTTCTGAAATTGTACACAGAGTAGCATAATTGCTATTACTGTGCTATACAGTGGCGTATCCAGGATTTCGCAAAGGGGGGGGCTCGGTTTAATTCTGAAAACAAGCATTTCAATAGATTTAGCATGTAAAATGTACTAAACCAAGGGGTATATATACTGTGAATAGTAGGCAATAAAAATCCATCACTGGATCAGAAAACGGCGTTATAACGTGTTACTTTTTGTTTAAATTGTTAAATCAAATCATTTTGGGCAGTTTACAGCCAATTTTTACAAAAAATGAGTCTTCAAATTTTGAAACATTACCTGAACAGGTTTCGTTGCTCGCCAAAGTTCGGGATTTGTTTGGAATTTCTTATCATATGGGGACCCAACAAAACCAGTTTCGCGTTTCTATCACGTATTTTCATCGAATTACACAACTAGAAAAATTGGGTTTTTTCCCCGACGTGGGTTTTTTCCCATGAAGTTGAGCCACTGTGGCTCAACTGCGATTCAGTGTGGCACTCAACATTTTAGCCTAATTTGTAGCCCTATAGATGGCCTCCGTGGGATTTGAACAGATCTCGATAGCTTTATTTACATGAGGAGTATATACCGATGGATCGAAGTTGGTCAAATATTTCAAGCTTCGTGGGTGAAAAAAGTCTTCGACTCCTCATAAAAATTGTAAAAATGATCAGAACGAGTTCTGAACTCGTGTACGGTTTTGTTTGGAGGTTGTTTTATTGCACACAAAAAATGGTGCCAACTTGACCACCTTAAGCCCAGAAACTGGGGTGGGTTTTTTCCCGATAAACAGGGTGGGGTTTTCTTCCCAATTGGCTGTTATAATATATAAGTAATACAGCTTTGTTTGCAATACATTTAGCTAAGCTAAAAATCTTAATTTTGAGGCGAAATTTTAAAATTTTAACTTAAACCAGGCGAAATATATATAGTTATTAAACTGAGCTTATATCTCAAAAGTTTTCGTTTCTTTGTGCGAGACAATAAATAATTTTTTTCAAAGAAATAAAAAATTGAGCGTATTTGTCAAAACGATGTCTATTTCAGACGGAAATGGCCAAAAAATCTAAAAAAACTGCTTGTAGCGCAAAAAAATGAAAAATTTGCACAAAAATTGCACAAAAAAGTACAAAGTTTATACAAAATTTATACAAAAATTCTACAAAATTTATACAAAAATTTATTTATACAAGAGCAGTTGGGGGGGGGGGGGAAATAGTGGCCCTTTTTTTGAGTAGAGCACCTTGATGGAAGCATTTTTTGTAATAGAAGCCCAATCCACAAATTTGGATTTTCTGAGCTATGACCCATTGAAAATTGCATTTTCAGTGTTTTTGGAAGTGAACGTAGGCCAAAGTTCGAAGCCAAAAATGGCTATTATCTTTGTTTTTGGATAGTTTTAGTGCGTTATGATGTTTTAAGGCATCGTCTAGGCTTAGTTGGCAGCAGTGACGTAGCCGGGGGGGGGGGGCCCCGGGGCCCCGGGCCCCCCCCCCTCAGCGATTTTGGCCCCCCCCTCAGCGTTTTTGGCCCCCCCCTGGGAGCCAAGGGCCGAACCCCCCTTTTGTCCAACTCATGAAAAAATTTCAAAAATTTCCAATATATACGCCTCCAATTGACCAAATTTTGCCTAAAATTAAATTAAGTATTATTTTTTGATAGTAGTATATATGTATATATTCTGTTATATATATACGTGTAAGCATACACGTAACAGCACCGAAATTTTGGGTACCCCTCCCCCGCTTGGTGGGACCCCCCTCCCCTGCGTCAACTCATTTTTGAGCCCCCTCCCTCCCCAAATGACGCATTTTTACCTTTTTTGACCAAAAAACACCGATTTTTCCCCCTCTGCCCCCTCCTATCCCCCCCACTACATGTATGCGTGTAAGTTTTTGCAGTCGGGATTGACAAAATGGCATAATATGCATTAGGATTAGGAAAAAATAGAAACTGTAGCTGAAATAACTTTTTCACTGCAAATTTTAATTCAAAACTTTAAAAAAGCGCTAGCTTCTGGGGGCTCCCGCCCCCAGACCCCCGCGATCATTTTACTTTCTTGGCCAAGTGTGGCTTGAAATTAAGTTTTCAATGCAAATCTTATTTCAAAATTTAAAAAAAGCGCTAGCTTCTGGGGGCTGCCGCCCCCAGACCCCCGCGATCATTGTACTTTCTTGGCCAAGTGTGGCTTGAAATTACGTTTTCAATGCAAATTTTATTTCAAAAATTTAAAAAAGCGCTAGCTTTTGGGGGCTGCCGCCTCCAGACCCCCGCGATCATTGTACTTTCTTGGCCAAGTGTGGCTTGAAATTAAGTTTTCAATGCAAATCTTATTTCAAAATTTTAAAAAAGCGCTAGCTTCTGGGGGCTGCCTCCCCCAGACCCCCGCGATCATTTTACTTTCTTGGCCAAGTGTGGCTTGAAACTAAGTTTTCAATGCAAATCTTATTTCAAAATTTTAAAAAAGCGCTAGCTTCTGGGGGCTGCCGCCCCCAGACCCCCGCGATCATTTTACTTTCTTGGCCAAGTGTGGCTTGAAACTAAGTTTTCAATGCAAATCTTATTTCAAAATTTTAAAAAAGCGCTAGCTTCTGGGGGCTGCCGCCCCCAGACCCCCGCGATCATTTTACTTTCTTGGCCAAGTGTGGCTTGAAATTAAGTTTTCAATGCAAATCTTATTTCAAAATTTTAAAAAAGCGCTAGCTTCTGGGCCGGTATTCATAAAAGTCGGGATAAAAAGCTAGGCTTTTTATCCGTAAGTCTGGCTTGAAAAAGCCGAGATAAAAAGTCTGGCTTGCGCACAAGCTTGGATTTTTATCCGAGCTTTTTGGTCAATCCAGGCTTGTTCAAGCCTGGCTTTTTATCCGAGCTTTTTATTCATAATGAAAAAATCAATAAAATATACGTGGAAGCCGGGATTATAATCCGAGCTTGATTTTTATGAATACCATAAGCTCGGCTTTTTATCCCAGATTTTATGAATACCAAAAAGCCTGGATAAAAAGCCGAGCTTGGTTTTATGAATACGAAAAGCCGGGATTTTAAGCCGGGCTTGCTCAAAGCTCGGATAAAAAGCCGAGCTTGCACTTTTATGAATACGGGTGCTGGGGGCTGCAGCCCCCAGACCCCCGCGATCATTTTACTTTCTTGGCCAAGTGTGGCTTGAAATTAAGTTTTCAATGCAAATCTTATTTCAAAATTTTAAAAAAGCGCTAGCTTCTGGGGGCTGCCGCCCCCAAACCCCCGCGATCATTCTACTTTCTTGGCCAAGTGTGGCTTGAAATTAAGTTTTATTATATATCTATATATTATATCTGGCCCCCCCCTCAACAAAATCCTGGCTACGCTACTGGTTGGCAGGATTCTCTAGGCTAAGCTGGCAGGATTTTTTTTGTAAATTTCGATTTTTTATTGGCTAAGCCTGAACCTCAGCCTAAGCCTAAGCCAAGCCTGATACTAAACCTAAGCCTAAGCCCCATACTACGCCTAAAGGCCGATTCACACGGTGCGTTTTTGCCGCTGCGATTTTGACGCAAAACGCAAGACGCAGGGTGTCGCAAGCGAAACGCACCGTCTGAACAAGCTTTGCGGCCTCAGTGCGTCTCGCAGGTCAGTTTGCTGCGTCTTTACTGTTTCAAAAAAATGACAAATTGGTCCGCGAAATTTGTTTATGCCAACACGTCCGCAGCATCAAAACGCAATGAAATCGCAGGTCGAATAGCAGTCTGACGTTTAAAACGCTGCGGCAAAATCAAGACGCAGGCATTTCGCACTGAAAACGCTGCGTCTGTTCAGACATTGCGTTTTGCGTGCGGCAAGCTGCGTTTTGCCGCAGCGACAAAAACGCTGCGGCAAAATCGCAGTAAAATCGCACCGTGTGAATCGGCCTTAAGCCCTAAGCCTAAGCCTAAGCCCAAGCCTAAATTAAGGCCAAGTTTGAATTTGGTCAAAAATTTGACGTTTCTGGCAAATTTGGCCAATTTTTCGGCAGGAACCCGGTGAGCCTTTGTTTTGATTCTAAAAAATTGTGAACAATAATCTGACACCATTTAGACACGATTAGAACGGAAAAAACAAGAGCTTCGGAAAAAAATTGCTAAAACGTCCCTCACTGAGGGTTCAGATTTCGGGGGGTCGTATCTCAGAAAATCCAAAAAATGAAATAGGGGTTCTTGAAGCAAAAATGCTTCCCCCAAGGTGCTCTACTCAAAAAAATAGGTCCACTATTCCCCCCCCCCCCCCAACTGCATTTAACCCCAAATGTTTTGTATAAATTTTGTACTCACTTTTTTTCCTGTGTGGCTTGAGACCAAAAGCAGGAAATTTTGGCTGGATGAGCCAGGCTGTCGCCCCTTTGGGGAAGGTGATAGTTAGTTTTCAATTATAACTTATATAACTTTATAACTAGCTATAACTTTTGATAGACTGGACTCCACCCCCACCAACCCCAATTTCAGCAACTAAGCCATACATTAGAATCGTCCAGGGTCACACAGACCCTCTGTCTAACTTTTATGCCTTTGATTTTGTATATAATGGGCGACGCTATAATTCAGTTGAGCACTGTTTTCAAGCGCTTCGTGCACTGAAAAATGGAAACACAGTGCTGGCGGGAAAAATACGCAATGCACGACACGCTGGTGAGGCCAAGAAGCTTGCGAAAGGACTGCCCTCTTCTCCACGTGCAGATGTAGAGCTTATGAAATCCCTACTAGAAGAAAAAGCAAAACAATGCTTCACATTTCGAAATACTCTACGCAACTCTTCTGACGCTTCTCTAATCCACTCGACATACCCAGCTGACACCTTCTGGGGATCTGGCCTGCACTTTTCTGACAGACAAAGTGCTTTGTTCAATGACCTTCCAGGAAAAAACATTTTCGGTGAAATTCTAATGGAACTAAGACCGCGTCTTTTACCCGAATCTAGCTATCGCATCAACAAAATTGATGTCGTCGACAAAGGCAGCTATGCCATTGTTCTTTATGAAGAAGAAGAAGAAGAAGGTTTATTGAACTGTTTTACACAACGAAAATAATACAGATAGTTTTCACAAAGAATAAACGAAAGAAAACATGTACCCAATAGAACAGTACACAGAAAACACGTTAAGCAAAAACCAAATCAAAACCGACTAGAGACAATAGTATATATAGATATATATATAATATATTATATATATATATATATATATATATATATATATATATATATATATATATATATATATATATATATATATATATATATATATATATATATATATATATATATATATATATATATATATATATATATATATATATATATATATATATATATATATATATATGTATATATATAGATTCATGACTAAGGAAAACTAAAATATAACAAGAAAAGTAACAAGAAAAAAAACAGTTAGGTTTACACGGGCAAATAAACCTCAAGGGTTTCTGAAAGCCCGTCCCTTTAGAAATTTTTGAAGTTGAAAACGGCAATCAGTTATCTTTTTACGAAAAATTTTGACAGATGGAGAGGAAATGATTTCGTTTGGTAAACTATTCCAATCATTAATTATACGAAATCCGAAACTGTGTAGGGTAATATTCCTACGAGCATACGTGGGATATAACTTTTTTGAGTAACCACGTGTGCCCGCATCCGGTGCAAAACTAAAAAAATCATCAAAGTTCAAGCAGATTAAACCGTTTACAATTCTGTAGGTTAACACAAGATCTCTAACTAGTCGTCTCAATTCTAGGGATTCCATAGAGCAGATTTCTAGCCTTGTGACATAAGGTATATTCCAGAGACCTTTTACTCTCTTTGTAAATCTTCGTTGAACATTTTCAATTTTATCTATATCTTGCAGCAGAAAAGGAGACCAGAATTCGCAATTATATTCTAATAAAGGTCGTACATGAACTAAAAATATTTGTCTCATAAATTGAATGTCCCGACTGTTGAAAGTTCGATAAATCAAACCAACCTTGGAAGAGGCCCTAGCGGCAACAGCAGCACAATGAGTTGAAAAAGACAAGCTACTTGAAATCAAAATTCCTAAATCACGAAGTGTAGGGGCAATGGCAATTGTCACTCCACCAAGATTATAAGATTCGGTATCACGGCCATTTCCTACTTTGAGAAGATTCGTTTTGGTGGCATTGATAATCAACTGCCATTGCTCACACCAAGTTTCAATATTAGAAAGGTCTTGTTGGACCCAAGTCATCAAACCAATATTGGAGTTATACGTACCATATATTTTCGCGTCATCCGCGTATAACTTAATAGTACAATACTGAAGTACTTCTGGCAGATCATTAATATATATAAGAAAAAGTAGTGGACCTAAGACAGAGCCTTGAGGAACGCCACTAGTTACCTTAGCCCAGTCTGAAAAGGAGTTTTCAACCTTCACTCTTTGCCATCGATTTTCTAAAAAGTGCTGAATAAATCTAAGAAGCTTACCTTTGACACCGTATGATTCAAGCTTTAACAATAACTTACTTTGGACGACCGAATCAAATGCTTTACTAAAGTCTATATAGACAACATCGACGCAGTACCTGTTTTCCAGTGCTACTAGCCAGTCGTTGTAGCATTCCATGAGCTCGGTTAAGGTAGAATGCCCAGGTAGAAAGCCATGCTGATGACTAGAAAGTAGGCTGTGTGTCAATAGATAATCCAATAAAACCTCTTTGATACAGTGCTCCATTACTTTACAAACGGTGCTAGTTAATGAAATAGGTCGATAATTTTTCGGATTTTGACTAGATCCAGATCCTTTGTAAATGGGGGTTATGTTTGCTTGTAACCACTGATTTGGCAGGTAGCCCGTTTCAAAAATAGTATTAAATAAAACGCACAGCGGATCAATTAAAGCAACAGATATATTTTTTAACAAAGCAGATGGTAAACCATCAGGTCCCGTTGAGTTACTAGCAGCAATTTTGGCTAAAGATTTACTGACTTTTTGAGGCGTAAAAACAATATTTGTGATTTCTAATTGCCCACATCTGCTAGGAAAAGTAGGGCAAACACAGTTATCAACAGTAAATACACTCGAGAAATAGTTATTAAAACAAGTAGCTTTGTCGCTATCAGAGTAACAATTAATACCACTGTCTAATATCAAATCCGGAATATTGTCGGTACGTTTTAGGACTTTTTTGACATATGAATGAAATAATTTCGGGGATGGCGATGTAGCAACACGGTTTTCATAAGCCGATCGATCTTTCGAAACAAGTTTTCTACATTTTTTAGTCCAAAAACACAAAAGCTCTTTCCAGAAAGGACTGCGATATTTAACATAATTTTTCCAAACCCTTTTTTTTCCTCGATAGCTTTTTTTGTAATACAATTTAATGGAAATAAGCTGCTTTCGGCACTGCCTGTATTTTTTGTAGGCAAAAAATTCTCAATACCAAAATAAATTGCTGACACAAATTCTCGCCAAAAGTCTTCTGCATGTGCACAAAATTCAAAAATATAGTTCCAGTTAAGGTGTAACAGATAGTAGATCATATCATTACATTTAGTAAAATCATGATAAATCTTAACGTTCCCGACTTTGGGGTAAATTTCTTTGTTTAGTTTAAATTCAAGTGAGAAATGGTCTGAGAATAAAGGAGCGTTAATATTTATATCGCTGACAAGTTCCTCATCGGATACAATAATCAGGTCCAAAATATTGCCTCCAACATGAGTTGGGTGTTTGATAACCTGGACCAAACCATCTTGTTGCAAATATGACAAAAACTCATAAGAAAAGTGGTCATGCGCCACGGGAGGTTCCCAATTTATTTTGGGAAAATTTAGATCCGCGGATATTACAAATGATCTACAGTTTTTGACTACGTTTCTGAGACCTTCGATAAGGTGTCTAGTCTGTGAGAGAGAATAGTTTGGCGGCCTATATACGCAAACAAGGCGTATTTTATCATGTGAAGAGCATCGTAAATCAATTGCTAACAGTTCTAGGTTTACAAACAGTCAGGGATAGAAACTACACAGCAATTATATCTATTTGACACAATAATAGCAACTCCACCTCCCCGTCCGTCCCTGTTTTTGCGATAACAACTATAATTTTTTAAGCCTAGTATACTATTTGAGATATTACTATTAAGCCATGTTTCGCTCAAAAAATATGCATCAAAGTGTGAAGCTGTAACAAAACTATTGAATAAAGAGACTTTGTTTAAAATACTACGGCAGTTAGAAGAAAAACAACAGAAACTGGACTTGGGGGACGGGCGATCATATCAAACTTTTTGAATGTCAAAAGGCAGAAAACTGTCACGGTAAACAATTACATTTTTACGAATCATAACCTCAATATTAGGGTTATTTTTTCTGACTTCCCACAGTTTTGCTTTTAGGGCTCTGTCGGCTTTACGTTCTCGATACGTCAGATCGTGACGACAATAACAGGAAGGGCTCGGAGAATAATCCTTGAATTTTTTCAAGAAATCCAGTTTCGATTTGAAGGTGCTGAATTTCACTTTCGTAATCCGGGCGAAATTGCGATTACCGTCAGATGGTTTGATTTGACCGTCCCGGAAAGTATCAACAACAGAGTTTGGATCAATTCCGATTTTCGAGCAGATATCAAAAACCGACTGCTTGTCCTTGTCATTTCTAATAGCCCGTTGCTCCGTCTCTGGTAGACCAACAATCACAACGTTTAAGCGTTTGGATTCCTTCTCCAAAGCTTTACGCACTTCTGCTTGTATGTCAACATGAGACTGCAAATGATTGGGCGTATTTGGGTGGTAAGGCTGTCTCTTGATGTCATCAATTTGGGATTGTAACTGCGACACCTGAGATTCAAGGACGGCTTTAAAGCCTTCAAAATCTCGGTACAGTTCAAAAACCCGGTCTTTGTTGACTTTACAAAGAGGACAGAAATAAGTAAAATCACCAGAGGCTTCCTGGATCGCATTGTAGACAGCGTCCGAAACATTGACGGTTGCATCTGGACAAATTTTGTGACACCAACCGTTGCACATGTCGCAGCTGACGGCCTTATCGGTTGTTTTCACCTTCTTTTGACATTGAACGCACAAGTCACTGGGTATCATAGTTGTTGATGAGGTCGATGAACGTAATTTTCTCAGTGTTGACATTGTGCAA
>JASANF010005942.1:0-20827 GCA_030248245.1 Trissonchulus sp. WLG1_4
TTGCTTTCGCATTGATTAGTCACTATTAGTCACTGTCAGTATATAGATGCTTTTTCTAATTTCTGCAATCAATCGTATTCGCAAAATACCACTAGCATTATCGAGGGGTCTATTTTCTTAACCGGATTAAAGGGTTAATTTTCATCTACCTAAAAATGTACAAATTTGTGCTATAAAAATGCTATTTCAAAACCTCCCATTACGGTACTTAAATTTAGCGTGTTGCTGCCTCAGACTAAAATGGGTCTTACAATTTCAAATCATGTTGAGTGCAATTGCGCCAAAATTTACAGTATATAATAGTTTAGGAACGGTTTGACTACTAAAATTAGGCCGCCGCACTATACGTATCTTAATGTTTACGGAAAATATTAATTTACTATATATATATATATATATATATATATATATATATATATATATATATATATATTTAGGGGATTGATGCAAACCTGCAAAACTACCGGAGTGGCAAACTGAAATGGCAACCACCTAAAATACCGGAGCAACCGGCAACCACCTTCAAAAAGTACCCTATATTTCTTGAATATTTTCAAAAAATTTGCATCGTTTACTTTTACTCACATTTTCACACGGCAACCCTTCTATAAGTCGGCGACTTTCTATACACTAATTTAGCACTTGTTGCAGGAGCTCTCTGGGCGGCAGCCCAGAAAACGGAGATTTTTTGAACCGTTCCTACGCCGAATTTGGTCTCAACTAAAGACGTAATTCGACAGGAAAATTAAAAATAAACATTGGAACGTCACATCAGACAGCGTATTATACAAAGAAAAATTCAGCATAATGTACTTTTTGTAGACATCATAGGCTTTGACGAAAGTATAATAACAAGGACTAGTCAGCCATTTAGAGATGCAAAGGTGCTCTTGATACGCTCTCGTCCTCAGAAAAAAATCGAGACTTTTTTGGATTTTTAGGCAAAATTTGGTCAATCGGAGGCCGTATCAAAACATTTTTTCGGGCGAGGCGATGAGAAACCAAAGCGGGGGAGCCTTGTTCACAATTTCTTAAAATTCAACCAAAAAGGGGGGGGGGGGTCGCGACCCCCTTCCCATATCTACGCCTTTGGGTCCTGACTTGGGTGTTGGGCTCGGTAAATTTTTGCTGGGTCCAGTTAAGGGGGGTAGTGTCGCGAAAGCAGTCGATTTTGCGCGACTGTAAAATTGTTCAGTAAAATGTTAAATAAATTGTTCTTTTCTTTATTTTAAAAAAAATTTACCCAAAAAGGCAAATTATTTTGCCAAGTTTCAGCAAAATTGTGGTGCAGCATATAGTTTGCAATAATGTTCTCAAAGTCAGAAAAATGACGCAAAAAAAACCTATTCACATTCCATTTTTAGTCACATTTATCAATTTTTCTGTTTAGTTTTTTCTACACAGATGTAATAGCGCATATGTTGTAAGTTTATGCACATAAAAATTTAGTGCAGATTACTGTGGCTGTGGAGTAATACCAGTTCGAACTGCTGAAGGTGTACTTAAACTGTAAAATAGTAACAGCAATAATGATAAATTGTGGAAAATCTAGACGCTTATTTTCAGCTCCAGAAGAAAAAAAACGAACCTTCAATTTTCTTTTTTCTTATTTGTCAATTGCGTCCACACACATGACTATAGACTTCACAAAGCTGGCCGAATCTGATATCTGGCTCCTGATTTTCGAACTTTTACTGTCCCTGGATTGTGTCATGTTCTGGCTTACTAATGAACGATTGGGTCCAAAAAATATTTGTCGAATCATTGATAGTGTGGTGTCTGGCAGTTAATTTTTTTTTATAAGTATAACTTTGGACTAACTTCTCCATTTGCATGTACTACTTCAAAACAAAAACTTCTGTTTTTCACAGCCTATGAGCAAAACTGCTTTCGCGACACTACCCCCTTAAGGTGGCGCTCAGGGGAACCGACTTTGGCGTTTAATTTTTTTCAGCGACATTTTTGACCATAATGTCTTGAAGGAAAGTTGTTCAAAATGAAAATAGCTTTCATTTGATGTGCATATTGTGATAAAAAAATTTTTTTAATTTTTTGGACAATTTTGTAGCCGTAGCAAAAAATTTTTTTGTTTCCATATAAAATGATTACTCATATCATTAAAACATGCGGTTTCTTAGCTTTAAATTGATGTATTAAACTTACGAATACGTTGAAGTTTTGCTGAGTTATTCAGCCGTGAAAATAGCAAATCGAAATTGAAAAACCTACAAAGCTGATAAATCTTCGAAAATGTCAAATTTTTTATTTAATTTCTTAAAAAATTGAGTATGGCTTTTGGTAACTTTTTCAACGGAAATATGCAGTCCTAGGAAAGGTCTAATTTTTGAAAAAGTGAAACGTGTCGGCAAACCTTACATTTTTGCGTAGCGAAATCGACTACTTTTTTTGGACCTGGGTTCCAGCTGCCGTTTGCGATTGAGTTGAAAATTTCCACAATGAAAGAAAGAATATAAATGCAGACGTGAAAGTTTTTCGATTTTCAAATTTTGGCCCGCAGCACTTTTTGTAGTCGCTCAAACACGACTGATTTTTGAAAAATCGATTTTTTGCAAAATCAAAAATAAAAATGAAAAATCGAAGATCAATCACGTCTAGATTTTTGAGAGATCTTTCTATTGATACCAAGATCATCAAAATAGGTTAAACTTTCGCTGAGCTAGGTCAAAAACAAAATTAGTGTGAATAGGAAATTCGACATGGTCATAAAATTTGACACATTCACATCAAAGTGCTGAACTGTATTGTAAACAGGTTTTTTTGATGTCTCTTTGATACACAATTAAAGTGGTATTGCTATTTATTGCATGAGCTGAGCGCCAAAAATGAGTTTTGTTGCTGAGCGCTACCTTAAGAGAACTTGAGTTTGGACCCACTCGTGGACCCTAAAAAACCTGACTTGGAGAAAATTGGGGGGCGGGTGGCGGCTGTACCGTCTGCCCCTCTCTCTCCTATATGTTAGATAGTAATGTTTACACAGATTACATTATTTTTCAGTGTAGCGTGAAAAACCGAGGACCTTCGAAAAGACCTTCTGAAGCCTGTAGCATTTTTTATGAAATATCAAACTTTTGCATGTTAAAAAAATTTCAAAGTGACAAAATTTTCCAAATTTTTAACTTGTCATAATTTTTCACAAAAACACTTTTGGCCAACGCCGTTTGCATTTTTCAAAAAGTTACCTTTTTTTCTCTATACTTCTTAAGCGCAAAAACAGTGAAAAACGTAGTGGTTGACCTGTGACTGTTCAAAGTCTGTGCGGGGAAAAATCCCTATTGCGGGGAAAAAAACTATTTTGTCTGGCCGACATTTTTTTGCTAAACTCACCCATTGTTGCTACTAAAGTTGGTTCATCTGGGCTAACAACATGCTTAGAGTTCATTAAAACCGTTTATTCGGCCGCAAAACGTCGTTTTTTGTCATTTTGGGCCATACCCCGACACCACTTACGAAACCTGTTTTGGTGATATTTCACCAAAATTTGGCATTTTTTGCAATATTTAGGTTTAGCTGCTGCGTACCACTAATTTCAAGAATGGTGTTTGTCCACTGTTTCTAACGTAATAAGCGCAAAAATCTGTATTTAATGCTTTTTTAAATACGGAAAAAAAGCATATTTGGGCAGAAGTCATTTCTGCCAAAAAGGGTCGATATTTGAATAATCATTGTAAGTCGCATGGGTGTCGGAGAAACGGTTTTTTAGTCCATACTGCAGCCTAAGAGTTGTAGAACACGATGAAATTGTGCTTATACTCACTGCTAATAGAACAACCAGAAAAAGTGATAGGGTTTTTATCCCCAAAGGTTTCGAGAATGATTACTCAGAAACGTGGGTAGTTACAATGCATTTTATTAGTGCAACAGTTAGGCGAAAGATGGGGCCGTTATAACAGCCGCTTTCATTAATGGATCCTATTTATGTGGAGCACAGGACTACCCGAAAAGTTTAAAATAGGGTTTTTTTCCCGCACCACTATAAGCACTACAACATAGAGTGCTAGAATAAAAAATCAGAAGCTATTTGTATGTAGTACTTAGTGCTATAAATATTACAATATTGGTTTTAAGACAATAAAGCACAAACGATAACAATGTATTAAGCTAGTGTACTGTATATTTAAATTTATATGTGCAAGTATAAGTATGCAAGCTGTATATATATACGCGTACAGTACGTAATATATTGAACGCATGAGCTTTGCTGAAAGAGAATAATAAAGAAGACGAGACGAAATTAGCTACATAGTCGCAAGAGGTTCGCCAGAACAAAATCTGAAGAAATTTTTTATTTTTAGGCCGATTGTGGTCAGTTGGAGGCCTATCGGAAAATTTTTATGGACGAACAACACAAAATTGGAAATCCTTTGTCAGAGAAGATTAGTGGTTCCGGTTCCGGTTCCGGTACTTTCAAAATACCGGAACCGGAACCGGGGAACCAAAAAACGCAACCGGAACCGGAACTCCGGTCGATCCCTCATATATATATATAATATTTCTTATATATATAATATTTCTTATATATATATATATATATATATTATATATATATATATATATATATATATATATATATATATATATTTTATACACACACACACACACACCACTACACCACAGCCCCCGAGAAGGGCCATTCCATACACAGAGCTTGATAAAGTAATAACGAAGACGAAAGCCACTAAGTGCAGAGTCTGGGGCGGCGCCAGAAAAAAAAATTTCAATTAGCCAATTGTCAAATCAGCGTCAATATGCTCAAAACCTCGAAAAACTCATCATTATTTCTGAACTCATTTAAATTCATTTATATATTCATCATTATAAATAGGATAGACCACTGCTCGCTGGCCGCGTCTATCCCCTAACATTTCCAACTTCGACTGAGCCAAGAAGATCTAACAGAACAGCGAATCAAAATCTTTTTTTCGTCGCTAAAACATATTTTAAACCACAACCACAACAATACTCTAAAATTTTCCCTTTTATCATCTCTGTAAGCTCGACCAGTTAATAGTAGAAAATTAAAATCACCTGCAATAATAATAGGAGAAGCACAGTTACAACAGCTGGAAATAAAATCACACATAATTACACATTCCTGCAGAGGCAAGGCGATTCACACACATCCCTACCCTATCTTTTTACAAAATCTTACATACACATCGCTAACTCAGCTCACAATAATCACTAAAAAATACCACCATACCCACAATACACCGAAACCCGAATTTTACTCAAAAACAGAACGCCACCTACGACCATTTTTCGATCACAACGAAAAACATCAAATTCTTTAACTAATAATTCATAACTATCTCAAGCCATTTTCCTATTCCACTATTTATATCATATACTACTATACTACGCTAAATCTCAAACTTTTACTCAGACATTACTATTAAATACAAAGCCGAACAGGGGCAATACTTCTTTTTAATCAAAATTTTACGACCAGACCTCAATTTTACGATTTACTACGATTTGGCCACGATTATACAAAATTCTTCCTTCTCACCCTTCTTTCAATTCTGCCCTCTTTTCGATCAGCCTAGCGCTGAGCAAATTAAATCAGGACGGACCCATTGTGGCGGCCCCGACTTCCGGCTTTCAACCACTTCCAAACCCGCCAAAAATTCGATCTACTATCTATTTTTTAACTTATTTCATATTCCTGGGCGGCCGCCGACCCCCGCGGGCCCGTCCCTGCAACCCACTCAACTCAGACTCTCTAACCCCAATTTAGCACAGCTACTGCGCACATATTTAAATCTTCTTCCTTCTTTTTTCAGGCAGGCCCAACAAAACTATTTCCATTTCTTATCATAATTCTAACATTCGCTCACATGCTTTGATTAAGCTTATAGATTTTAGCAGATTTTCTTCCAAAGCTTCTATTCTTTCGAGCTCAGCATTGACTTTGCTGGACAATATTTTGGGCTTAACCAAACGACTCTAGATCCGACAGACAACCCCTAACTCAGAACGGATCGTTAAAGAGGCCGTCACCCGTCCCTTCACCTCGTCATGACTCATCGACATGCAGGCGCGCATATATGAACAGCCCATTATAAAAACACCCTTTTCGTGCAGATTCGATAGACATTGTCCGAATGGCTAAGCACGAAGCATGCATAACAAACCACAATCTAACATGCTAATTTATAATCCTTTCCCCAACGTTAAGGCAAATTATACTCACTTTTTCCCATAACAGGTCGAAGGTTACATTCCCAGATCTAATTTCGCAATACCACTCACAGAACATTTATTTTAGCTTTAGCATTTCTTCCTGCTAATTTTAGAGACCCATACCATGCTTCTTTTTTAACATAATTAATTAATTAGCACATGCGAAAGAAAATATAAGCATAAAGCAAAAGCAAAAGAAGCGACATAACATAAAAACAAAACAGCTTTCGAGAAAAATAAATTATCTAGCACACACACATTTTCCATTACACACAGGCATACTAGCAGGTATAAGCAAGTATATATATACATAATATATATATATATATATATATATATACTTTGTGTGTGTGTGTGTATATATATCAGTGTGTACTATATGTGAAGAACTGTATATATATATATCCACCCTAGAACAAAAAAAAAAAAAACCACAAAAAAAAAACAATATAAAAACAAACAAAACAACAAAACACCCACAAACAAAAAAAGAGCTACCTTCCGATATATATATATATATATAAACAAAAACAAAAAAAAAAAAAAAAAAAAAAAAAACACAAAAAAAAACAACATATATATATATATATATATATATATATATATATATATATATATATATATATATATATATATATATATATATCAGGGATCGACCGGAGTTCCGGTTCCGGTACTTTTTGGTTCCGGTTCCGGTTCCGGTATTTTAAAAGTACCGGAACCGGAACCGGAACCACTAATTCTCTGACAAAGGATTTCCAATTTAATTTTGTTCGTCCATGAAAATTTTCCGATAGGCCTCCAACTGACCACAATCGGGCCTAAAAATCAAAAATTTCTTCAGATTTTGTTCTGGCGAACCTCTTGCGACTCTGTAGCTAGTTTAGTCTTAGTCTTCTTTATTATTCTCTTTCATCAAAGCTCATGCGTTCAATATATTATGTACTGTACGCGTATATATACAGCATGCATACTTATACATGTACATATAAATTTAAATATACAGTACACTAGCTTAATACATTGTTATCGTTTGTGCTTTCTTGTCTTAAAACGAATATTGTAATATTTATAGTACTAAGTACTACATACAAATAGCTTCTGATTTTATATTCTAGCACTCTATGTTGTAGTGCTTATAGTGGTGCGGGAAAAAAACCCTATTTTCAACTTTTCGGGTCGTCCTGTGCTCCACATAAATCGGATCCATTAATGCTCGCGGCTGTTATAACGGCCATCTTTCGCCTAACTGTTGCACTAATAAAATGCATTGTAACTACCCACGTTTCTGAGTAATGAGTCTCGAAACCTTCGGGGAAAAAACCCTATCACTTTTTCTGGTTGTTCTATTAGCAGTGAGTATAAGCACAATTTCATCGTGTTCTACAACTCTTAGGCTGCAGTATGGACTAAAAAACCGTTTCTCCGACACCCATGCGACTTACAATGATTATTCAAATATCGACCCTTTTTGGCAGAAATGACTTCTGCCCAAATATGCTTTTTTTCCGTATTTAAAAAAGCATTAAATACAGATTTTTGCGCTTATTACGTTAGAAACAGTGGACAAACACCATTCTTGAAATTAGTGGTACGCAGCAGCTAAACCTAAATATTGCAAAAAATGCCAAATTTTGGTGAAATATCACCAAAACAGGTTTCGTAAGTGGTGTCGGGGTATGGCCCAAAATGACAAAAAACGACGTTTTGCGGCCGAATAAACGGTTTTAATGAACTCTAAGCATGTTGTTAGCCCAGATGAACCAACTTTAGTAGCAACAATGGGTGAGTTTAGCAAAAAAATGTCGCCAGACAAAATAGTTTTTTTCCCCGCAATAGGGATTTTTCCCCGCACAGACTTTGAACAGTCACAGGTCAACCACTACGTTTTTCACTGTTTTTGCGCTTAAGAAGTATAGAGAAAAGGTAACTCTTTTGAAAAATGCAAACGGCGTTGGCCAAAAGTGTTTTTGTGAAAAATTATGACAAGTTAAAAATTTGGAAAATTTTGTCACTTTGAAATTTTTTAACATGCAAAAGTTTGATATTTCATAAAAAATGCTACAGGCTTCAGAAGGTCTTTTCGAAGGTCCTCGGTTTTTCACGCTACACTGAAAAATTATGTAATCTGTGTAAACCTTACTATCTAACATATAGGAGAGGGGGCGACGGTACAGCCGCCACCCGCCCCCCAATTTTCTCGAAGTCAGGTTTTTTAGGGTCCACGAGTGGGTCCAAACTCAAGTTCTCTTAAGGTAGCGCTCAGCAACAAAACTCATGTTTGGCGCTCAGCTCATGCAATAAATAGCAATACCACTTTAATTGTGTATCAAAGAGACATCAAAAAAACCTGTTTACAATACAGTTCAGCACTTTGATGTGAATGTGTCAAATTTTATGACCATGTCAAATTTCCTATTCACACTAATTTTGTTTTTGACCTAGCTCAGCGAAACTTTAACCTATTTTGATGATCTTGGTATCAATAGAAAGATCTCTCAAAAATCTAGACGTGATTGATCTTCGATTTTTCATTTTTATTTTTGATTTTGCAAAAAATCGATTTTTCAAAAATCAGTCGTGTTTGAGCGACTACAAAAAGTGCTGCGGGCCAAAATTTGAAAATCGAAAAACTTTCACGTCTGCATTTATATTCTTTCTTTCATTGTGGAAATTTTCAACTCAATCGCAAACGGCAGCTGGAACCCAGGTCCAAAAAAAGTAGTCGATTTCGCTACGCAAAAATGTAAGGTTTGCCCACACGTTTCATTTTTTCAAAAATTAGACCTTTCCTAGGACAGCATATTTCCGTTGAAAAAGTTACCAAAAGCCATACTCAATTTTTTAAGAAATTAAATCAAAAATTTGACATTTTCGAAGATTTATCAGCTTTGTAGGTTTTTCGTTTTGGATTTGCTATTTTCACGGCTAAATAACTCAGCAAAACTTCAACGTATTCTTAAGTTTAATACATCAATTTAAAGCTAAGAAACCGCATGTTTTAATGATATGAGTAATCATTTTATATGGAAACAAAAAAATTTTTTGCTACGGCTACAAAATTGTCCAAAAAATTAAAAAAATTTTTTTATCACAATATGCACATCAAATGAAAGCTATTTTCATTTTGAACAACTTTCCTTCAAGACATTATGGTCAAAAATGTCGCTGAAAAAAATTAAACGCCAAAGTCGGTTCCCCTGAGCGCCACCTTAAGGGGGTAGTGTCGCGAAAGCAGTTTTGCTCATAGGCTGTGAAAACAGAACTTTTTGTTTTGAAGTAGTACATGCAATGAGAAGCTAGTCCAACGCTGTATGGCATCAAATAATTACTGCCAGACATCACACTATCAATATTGACAAATATCTTGGACCAATCGTCATTAGTAAGCCAGACATCACACAATAGGGACATAAAAGTTCGAAAAATCAAGCCAGATATCAGATTGGCCAGCTTGTGAAGTACACATCATGTGTGGACGTACAATTTTTTGCGACAAATAAGAAAAAAGAAAATTGAAGGTTCGTTTTTCTTCTGATTTGAAAATAAGCGTCTAGATTTTCCACAATTTATCATTATTGCTGTTACTATTTTACAGTTTAAGTACACCTTCACAGTTCAAACTAGTATTACTCCACAGCCGCTACAGTAATCTGCACTAAATTTTGTGTGCATAAACTACAACATATGTGCTATTATTCTGTGTAAAAAAACTAAACAGAAAAATTGATAAATGTGACTAAAAAATGGAATGTGAATAGGTTTTTTTTCGTCATTTTTCCGACTTTGAGACATTATTGCAAACTATATGCTGCACCAATTTTGCTGAAACTTGGCAAAATAATTTGCCTTTTGGTAAATTTTTAAAATAAAGAAAGAACAATTTCTAACATTTTACTGAACAAGTTTTACAGTCGCGCAAAATCGACTGCTTTCGCGACACTACCCCCTTAACTGGACCCAGCAAAAATTAACCTGACCCAACACCCAAGTCAGACCCAAGGGCGTAGATAGGGAAGGGGGTCGCGACCCCCCCCCTTTTGGTTGAATTTTAAGAAATTGTGAACAAGGGTCCCCGCTTTGGTTTCTATCGCCCCGCCGAAAAAATGTTTTGATACGCCTCCAATTGACCAAATTTTGCCTAAAAATCCAAAAGTTCTCGATTTTTTTCTGAGGACGACCGTATCCAGACCTTTGCATCTCTATGGCTGACTAGTCCTTGTTATTATCTTTCGTCAAAGCCTATGATGTCTACAAAAGTACATTATGCTGAATTTTCTTGTATAATACGCTGTCTGATGTGACGTTCCAATGTTTAGTTTTTAATTTTCCTGTCGGAAAAAATTACGTCTTTAGTTGACCAAATTCGGCGTAAACAGTTAAAAAATCTCCGTTTTTTTCTGGGGGCTGCCGCCCAGAGACTCCTGCAACAAGTGCTAAATTAGTGTATGGAAAGTCACAAGTGTATAGAAGGGTTGCATATAAAAAATGTGAGTAAAAGTAAACAATAAATTTTTTTGAAAATATTGCAAAATATAGGGTCTTTTTGAAGGTGGTTCCGGTTCCGGTTCCGGTTCCGGTATTTTTAGGTGGTTCCGGTTCCGGTTCCGGCTCCGGTAGTTTTAGGGTTCCGGTCGATCCCTGATATATATATATATAGATATATATATATATATATATATATATATATATATATATATATATATATATATATATATATATATATATATATATATATATATATATATAAGTAAAAATAATATTTTCCAGACTAAACGAGTTAAGATACGTATATCAGCGGCCTAATTTTAGTCCGAACCCGTTCCTAAACTATTATATACTGGACTAAACGGTTTTAACATGCACTCAACATGATTTAGTTGCTAAGCCCATTTAGTCTGACTAAAAAGCAACGCGCTAAAATTTAAGTCCGTTTAATCGGGAGGTTTTGGAATGGCATTTATAGCACAATTCTCAAACCATTTAGTCCAATGAAAATTAACCCTTTAATCCGGTAAAGAAATAGACCCCTCGATAAGATGCTAGTGCAATTACTTGCGAATACGATTGATTGCAGAAATTAGAAAAACAGTCTTGTATACTGACAGTGACTAATAGTGACTAATCAAAATGCGAACAACGATCCCTTGTGTCAGACACCATGACTGAACAATACAAACAGCTAAAATGATCAAAAAATGACAAGCTAAAGATAGCCTTAATAGATGAAGCAAGCTTTGAATGGAAACTAACACTTCTCTCACTCATAACCTTTATAAAGGCTTGATTGTGCTCAGAATTTGTGAAACCTTTTAGGACCTTTATCGTTCCCACAATTCATGAAATCGTCTTAAACTATTTCTTATGACTCATGAACTGTAATATTTTTCATTGTATTTTAAAATGACAGTAATAATTAATTGTCCGCTACAATATTATACAAATTAGCCTATCAACTGCATTATTTTTTATAGTTATTTTTGACAAATTTTCTGCAAAAAACTAGAAGATACTTAACGTAACTTTTCTATTTTGCGGGGACTACGTTCTAGGATACAAAATGAGAAATTAAGCATAAAAATAAGCGTTTATGTGGATGGAAATATATGTTTATATTCAAATGGAAAAGCAATTTTTTTTTCGAAAAAGTGAAGCATGGGTCGTTATGGCAAACACCTACAGTACATACCATGTGACCATACGTGGGCAGCTGCGAAGTCTGGGGGGGTGGGTGAGTCACCGACGGGAGGGTGCTCCTGAGCCAGCGATTATCGTGAGCAGTTTTAAAACATTCTGGGGGGGTGATGAAGCACCTGTCTGGAGGGGGGCTGAAGGAGCCTTCTGGGGGGGGGGGGATTCCATGTATACTTGTGACAAAAATTTTGCAATACCTATGTAGAACAGATATGAACGTCCTACAAACTTTGGTCCACCTCCCCAGATGAAAGCAACCGCGAGATAAACATAAAGCAAGTGCTTTTCGCGATTAAGTAAGCGTAGGAATGTAGGATACACAAAACGTGCTGTACTCCTCACAATAGAAAATCGTACTTTTCACATTTCGTAAAATATGTTATGTATTAATAAGTCTGAGCTGTATTTGCTGAACCCTGAGACAAAACAGATGGCGTGATTCATGTGACTAGTAGCTGTACATATATACTCTTTCTCTTGATGCTTAATTAATTAATTCATTCTTTTGGTACTGAAAATTCGTAATGAAATCGGGTGATTCTCTTTGTCTCAGGGTCCAGCATTTTTTGGTCAGACTTTACAGCAGTTATTGCTGGTTATTGTAGTTATTGCTGCATTTGTTGGTCTGTCTTCAGTCGACGTACAAACGACACACCTCGGTCCATTAAACCCGGAACTTTGTCTTTATGTAACGAAGGTATAAACGCTACCTGTAGAAACTATTTTGCCATGTGCTGTTGTATTGTAACTAAAATAAGTTTATCTGAACCAGCGCACAGATATTTGTGAACTGCAGAGTGATGATTCAAGACTCTCCCATTGGAGGCTAGATCCCCTGAGGCTATATTCTGTAATGAACAGGAAAACGTCATACTAATTTCCTGCGACTGCCTAATCTAATGGAACGGAAAGAAAACAAGCAAAAAAGTAACATTCAGAGAAAACGCGTCACCAGATTTGAAATGACATTATGCATGCTACTAAAATAGACTCGTCTCAGACATTTTACAACCCCTGTGCAGCTGAGGAAAATTGATGAAACTATATGTACCTATAACTTTGCTCTGATTATTAAAGTGTGTGAGAAACTGAGAAGAAAAATTAAGAAAATCAGAAATAAATTATATTAATAGGTATTGGAATTGGAAAGGTGAAGACAGTTTTGCTCGAAACAAGCTATGCTAGGACTAAACTGCAAGTTGGCGACTGGACACTATTTATAAACGGGCTCAATTAATACTATTGGTAGATTGATACTTGCATCTGTTCCATTCATGCAATCATGGTTAAAGGAGCAAATTAAAAGCACATCAGGGTAATTAAACCAATAACCAAATTTCGGCGAATTCTGAAGAAACGAAACAGAAACAAAGAAACAGTTGACAATAATACTATTGATATTTACAGCAGAAGAAAAACACACACGCAAGAAATATATATGCACTGTGCAAAAAACATTCAACCATGAAACACACACAGACCTGTCTGAGGTGTAATGTGTGTGCGTGTTTTCCACCAACAACGGTGGCGCTTGCACAAAACCTGTTTGAAAGTGAAATATTGTTGCATGGCCGTATGCAGCCGGTAATATACGCTGATCGAATATCACTGCATGCGCTATGCGCATATATAGATGCTCTCCAGTAAATGTGCGTTGTCGAAGAGGGAATTTTTGTGTGGTTGCACACACACAGCGACAGACTGATTATGCAAATGAGCTCCGCTAGACGTAGAAAAGTTGTAGGAATCAAGGAATCCATGTTTCATTAAAAGCATTCTTAGTCTGTCGCTGCGTGCAACTTATGTTATCTGTGAATAAAATGACTAAAGAATGATTTTGCACAGTACTGCAGGTCAGGGTCAGGTCAAATAACCCCCTAACCCGCCTTGATCGTAAATATAGCTCAGAATCATTCGGAACGAGTTCAATTCCGGCTATGGCTTGAATCTGGAGAAACACGATACCAAGGAGCAGGCAGAATAGCTTTCGTTCTCGTAACACACCTCAGGACAGATATATACGGTAACGGTGACGGTCACATATGCTGGCAACCGCAACAACAACAACAATGGAATCTAAAGTGGACGTTGTAGTAGCTTGTGCTGCAGCAACCAACTCACTATGATGCAATCAAATGTGCTCGGCTGCTCCACATATACATACATACACATATACATAATGAATGTGCAGTGTGTGCGTGTGTGCGGTGTATGATTATGGCGTAGGGGCGGGCCTGAGAGCACTCAATCAATTTTGGCATAATGCTCTGCTGCTGCTACTCAGGACAACACAGCACATAAAAACACACACACACACACACACACACGCCAGGCGCCAAATGATCACTGGCTAGGTATGGCTGGCTGTGGGTTCTGGGATGCTTCCTTTATACACTGGATTGACGCAGGCTCTAGTGAAGCTCGTAACTTAAAAGAATTATAACATACCGAAGCTGCCATGTTTTCAGTTTATTATATAAGCTGCCTAAACCAAAGCCTGATTGCCACAAGTGCCAAAAGAACAGAATCTCACGAACTCAAGCGCTAAACTTCCAAAAGCTAAGATGATTTCCGTTGCATCACTGAATGATTGAATTTATCCAGTTTAAAGCACATTTATTACATAATACAGAAACATATATACTATGCTGATCCGTGAACTATCAAAAACGTCACATACACCAATCACTAGCAAAAAAAATAGAAAACGATTACGATATGGAAGGGAAAAAATAAACATTCACAAAAAAGATATATATAAACATTTTGCATGCACCTTTGGGTATGCTTGCACGCTTATATATAACTGTGTAAAAAAGGTCCCTTTTTGTCAGTGAACGACGAGCTTTATGTATTCTTAGCAAAAAAGAGCAGATAGTGACGGCGGAAGGTGTTTGAAAAAAATTATATGTAACTTCTAGGCCTTATTTATAGTTGTGTGTTCATGTGACCATATAATATTTAGTGCAAGTTCATAAATTACATCAAATGAATTACATTAACTTGATTAAATCTTAGAAACACTGAAAATTATGTTAAAATATTTGTACACATGTACTGAACACTAAGAAAGAAGCAGCATGATTTTTCAGGTGCTTCACTCGTCCCAAAATGTTCTGAAGGTAACTCACGACGTCAAAATCGGTAGCTCGGGAAGCAAAATTTTGCGGAAAAGTTGCTTCGCACCGCCCACCCCCCAAAAAGAATTCGCAACTTGCCCAACAGAGATGAAACCGGGTCACCGGGTCAGTTCGGGTCACTATTTGGACAGGGTCACCGGGTCAGATACCTTGACCCGGTTTTATTGCAATACAAAATTTTAGCTTCTTTGTGAACGTCTATGGAACTGACTGAGTTGAAACAAGAATTTTATGCCCATGTATGGCACACATCACCAAAATTTGCTGATCACCAATCAGCATAATTTTAGTAGACCTGGGAAAGTTTACTCAGTATCGTGGGTTCACCCTTCCGATATAATCGTGGCTATCGCTTTCATTTAGTTGTGTTGGTTTATAATAAAACTCTGACATGAGGTAATGCAGAAATCGAAATTTTCAACAATACAAAAATTTAAGATCATTCAAAAGTTCCCAATAGAAAGTTACTTATCAGAAAATTGGACAATGCAGATTATATTTATTGAGTGCATGAAACTAATGAACTCAAACAAATGCATTATCGTTAGTCCATATCTCCAGGGGGAGAAACATGACCCCAAAGTTTAAATACAAAAGCGTCCTGACCTTAAAAAATAAATGACAAGATGGTAAAAACTAAAGTAACTCAACAATGAATTTGACTACAATTTCGGCATTAACCAATTGAGTGCCATTTAAAAAGTTATAAAAACATTCCGCCCACCCCCTAAAAAACTCAAACTTAAAGCCCAGGCCTGATTTGATTGGCTGATAGCGACCAGTGTTGGCGTTAGGCCGCTGAGCTGGTTTTTAGCCGGTCCATTGGGGAACAAAAGTTTATCATGAGCCAACTTGAAACTTGCCCAACTCCCAATCCAGCCAGCCAGCCATTCCAAAGGTGACATCAGTCACTCGGCTGTGCGAAAAAATGGGCCCAAAAACTCCCGGCCAAGCCATACGGCTGATTTCCATAACGGCTCTGTCTCGGGGCAACTTTGGGGAGCCACAAACGTGCACATTAAAAAGCTACATTTCGTGTCAAATTATTCCAAAACATGAGCGCCTTTTCGCTTCAGTTTTTGTTAAACGATATTATATTAGCGGCATATTGTTCACTTTTCATGAACTTTGCTGTTTACAAACTCGTATGAAGTCTAGTCCTCTTCTGGCCCCAGCCAATCAGCTGTTGAAAGTGGTCACTTATTGACGGATTGTCGACACTTGCTTAACTGAATAACTAAGTTAAGTAATGAATAGGAAGCCAATAAGAAGGTGATGCAAGCTCTGTGTGGAACCCCACAAACCCTTAGAACATACATTTTGGCCAAGCTAATACTAGAGGTACACATTATATATACACATATGTGTCGCTGGTAATCATTTTTATCCCTAGGTAGCAAGAGGTCAAGGTTTTAACCGATCTTGACTTGACTAGCTCTGCCTGCACTCAAGTGTCTTTCTATTATTTTAAAGGCCTATTCACACGAGGGCGCATTTTGCTCCATGGTGTACGCCATGGCGCATGAGCGGGTGCATGAGAGGTAGCATGAGCGGGCGCACACGCGCACTTGCATACTGAATTGTGTGAAATAATGCAGCAGGCAGTGTGAAAATAGAATGCGCCCGCTCATGCGCCCCTGTGTGAATAGGCCTTAAGGTCCACCCTTACGCGCCACCCTAATAAAACCGATGGCGATTCTATTGTCATCAACTTAACACATAACTGTGCTAGTCAAATCGAGTTGAGTTGAGACCCAGTCAGTCATAGTCACAGACCGCTGATTAAATAGCGGGATAAAGATTAATTAATTTACTAGATTAAATAGTGGGCAATTAAATACACGTGCTCATTTAGAAATTTAAAATCATTTACCCCGATAAATAGCGTTCAGTTGTTTCCACAGAGTAGAAGTATGTTTTAAATCACAAAAAAAATCTTACCTGAAAGTTAATCTTGAGCAATGATATTTGATCCGGCAATTGAGCCAACCACTGTTGGAACTGCCAGGAGTGCCAACTTATATACCGCCTCCCATTGGCCGACGCCAGATCACATGATCACGTCATCGCCTTATCAGACGACAGATCTGCTGAGTACAGAAACTACAGTCAGGAGTAAACAGGGGCAATCACACACTGTCTGTTGGCGCGACGGGGATGCTGATAAGAGGTCCGGGGAGAAGGGTTCGCAAAATCTCAGCACAAGTGGCTAAAATGGCCCATTTTTTGGCAAATTTACTGCAAAATTTAGGGTATTGACGGTCGATAAAGGATATATAACTTGTCGTAGTTGCTCAACCAATCTACGGATCGGCATGGTAAACCCCTGGAGCCCCCCGAGCCCAGCCGTCTGGGAGACTGCTAGTGTTGTTATGATTTGATCTGGCTGTTCGCCAACAGACGGCATTCAACGAAATCACTAATCAGCTCCGACCAAAGGTTGCCAGAGTGATAAGACAGACAACAACAAAGATAAAGGTTTCAAAGTTCAATCATCGCGTGGGTGAAAGTTAACTGGCAGAAGATAAAAAAACAAAAAAACTAGTTGGGTTCCAGTCGGCATGTTTATTTACAAAGCGGAAGACAACCCAATCGGCTCCTTTTCTTTTTGCTAGCAAAAAGTACATAAAAGTTTGAGTGCAAGTGTGCTCAGAGATGACAACAGAAGTACATACCCCCCGGGGTGGAAGCCTCTTCTTCCAGATTTGAGACACTACTGTAAGATAAACCCCGCTCAGATACGACCTATCAGAACAAGCCCCCTTCTAGTTGCTGATAACAAAGACACTATGCTGCTAAAAATCTGCTGCTAATTGTTGTAAAATGCTCAAATCGGCAGAAGGCCGACAAGTTTGAAAGTTTCAATAGTTATCAGAATCAGAATTTGGCAAAACATTTAACATTGTCTAAAAAAAATTGACGTTTTTGCGATTTCAAATTTTAAACGGCAGAAGCCCTTCCTTAAAATTCAGACCCCTCACCCCATGTATAGGTATGAAGACTGAGACCCCATTAGCACTCACTAAAGGCGATATTCTGCTTAGGGCGCAGGCGGGAGAAAAGATTTTATCATGTCATCTGGACACAAGCAAAGACCACCTGCGAACTCGAAGATTTCGTGACTCAGGATCTATTATCAGAAAAATATTTTTAAACGGTTTCATTTTAAAATGACTGCAGCAACATCCACGTTGCTTCACGACCAGCCAGGCAGCCCTTAGGAACACTTGTGTACTCCTCCAGTCAGTGACATGGCCATTTTTTAGGCAATGACTTGCCAAAACAACCCAAAAATAGCACATTTTGATTAAAAAATTGCAAGTTTTTGACCAGCGTAACGTCGACGTTGACAAAGTATCGATAAATAAAAAATACAACCGAGTGGCTAATCAAGATTCATGTTCGACAAACAGACAACAAAATGTACTAACAATGTCTGCTAATTTCAAGGCCTAATTTGGTCAACTGGAGACGGGTCGGTTTTTTTCCGCTGACCTGACGGGAAAAAATTATTTCTCTCCCCCCCCCGCATACGTAGGCGTCCTTAGTCAAGTGTGTCATATGTGCTCTTATGTTCACCATTTTTGAGTTGAAATAACCCATTACAATAAATCGAACAGTCATTCCTAACCGACGAACTTATATTCTGAGTATATATGCAGCTGCAATGACTGGCGTTTCTACAGATAAATTGGAATCCCCTGCATGAATGCCACCTTCCCCAACCGTCTCAGAGAGCCAGTTGTCTACAAAACAACAAAGGCTTACAAAAATAGAAAGCATGATTCCGTATGAACACTTGATATGGCAATGCAGAGTTGGACAAGGGGCGGATTTTCGCTGCACCCGCACATTTTCGTTACCAACTAAGACAATAGTAGTTTTTTAGCAGTAAATTTTTGGCTAAGTCTTCGATCAATATTTCAATCATTCAAATCGATCTAGTATGATGAATGGCGCAGATTATGTAGACTTCTGCATAGAAAATTGGCAGGCATTGACTACTGTATATACATAGTAACCGCACATGTATACATACACACTGCGTATACGTACATTGCATGAGCTCATTTGCATATCCATTCACAATATGCAAATGAGCGAGAGTCGGCTACATAAAGTCGAAATTTGAGATAAGCGGCACTTCACGACTTTCTCACCACTTAGCATGCCGTCAAATCTGCCTGCGCCTGCTGCTGCAGCGGAGTCTCAACTTGATCCGCAAATGATCCACCAATTCGTCCAAAATGCCGCCGAAACATCCACGGCGCCCCAAGCCGCCCATCACGCTCCTGTCAACCAGCTCCAACCACACGGCAAACTGCAACCACAGCGCCGTCCCCAGCCCAAGTCTAAGAAGAGAGCCCGGACCTCATCTTCGTCATCCAGCTCGACGTCCGGAAGCCAGACGGCCAGCACCACCGGTAGCGAAACGACCCCCTCCAGCAGTAGCCAGGACCGCCATCGACGCCGACGCAAGCGGAAGAAAACGAAACGCAAGAACCCCGAAGCCCTTCCCAAGGCAGCCGACGTAAAGTTCACTCAGCCAGGTTCTCAGATGCAATATGAGGTAATAAAACTGTTCTAAAAGTTCGATTAAGCTTGTCAGTTGAACCGAATTACCAGCTCAGACATAACTGGGAGAGTAGACAACAATAATAAATAGTAAATAGTAATAAACTAGACTGAATTAGTATCAACGTAGTAATAACGTAAAGTAATAAAGTACTATCTCGTGAGGGTCAGAGAAATTACACGAGAATTCACTCCTTTCTGAAATGTTTCATAATTGTACGGTGTTCTGACAGTAGTTTGTGCAGGTCACCAAGACACAGCCTATTCTACTTCTTCTGCTCAACAGTGTTTCGCTAACCTGCTAGTAGTACCGCCCCCCCCCCCCAAAAAAAATACTTAGCTAAAATGGCAGAAAAAATGTGCAGATTGTCAAGCAGTAAAACAAAGTAAACAACTTAAACAGAGTAACAACAACAAATCATTTGTTGCAGACAAACGAGAAGGTGATGACCCAGCTAACCAGAGCGCAGCGGACGGCCCGATCCAAATCTACCCGAAAGAAGATCAACACGGCACTGGAACTGATCCGAGCTTGGCAACAGACCTTGCTAATTGGAAATGCGTACGGATGGGACGTCGTCCGCGCTATGGACAAAGGCTCTGTGCTCCGGTCCCTGACACCACAAATGTCAAAGGACCTGCACAATGCATTTAAAGTGGTCGGAAAAACCGGAACCGCCGCCCCCCCTCGATCGATGCAGTCTTTTCTCAACGGGGACCAGCGAACCCCTCCTCGCTCTTCCCCCGTGCAAGCCGGAGGGGAGACCTCACCACTGACCAGACCGAGCCCAAATGCTTTGCCTGCGGAGGATTTGGCCACATACAGGCCCAATGCCCCTTCGCCTCCGCCGCCGGTCCATCATCAGCCAGCACCCCTACAAAACCTGACGGACCACCACCCAACGAGCCACAAAACTAACCAAGAAGCAGAAACAAGGCAAGGTAGTCAAACATTAACTGAAGTAATCTCTAAGCATAGTCTAGCAGCGGCCGTAGGTATGTTTTGCGGTAACCTAAGGAGAAACCTAAACTTTTGGGTCGGGTTGGACTGTAAACAAGAAATTCTAAAAACAGTTGCCTCAGGTCACGTGATCCCCTTAATACAGAATATCCACCAGCTTTATAAACAAAACAATAAATCAGCCCTAAAACACTCCTGGTTTACGACAACCGAAATTCAGGCCCTTCTAACACAACGTGGTCTCCATTCTATC
>JASANF010005944.1:0-74288 GCA_030248245.1 Trissonchulus sp. WLG1_4
CACCCTTGGTTTTTATAGTCCTGCCAAAAAAATTTCTGATACGTCTCCAATTGACAAAATTTGGCCTAAAAATTGATATATTCTAAAAAATTTTTCCTGGGAGCTGCCCCCAGACCCCTGTTAACTATATGGCTTACCATTCCTTGTTGTTAACTTTCATGAAAGCTTATATCAGTTGTGTAATATACTGTCTGATATGAAATTCCCATCTTTTGCTTTAATTTACCTGTCTGAAAATTTTTTTGACTACGTCTCCAGTTGACCAAATTTGTCCAAAAAAAATATAAAAAAACTCCATTTTTTCTGGGGGCTGCCGCCCCAGACCCCCGCAACAGTTAGTTTATTTACTTTAAACGACCAAATTAACATTTTGTCATGTAAGCCACTTCGCCAATAAGTGTAAAAATAATTGGATTCTGGGGGCTGAGCTCCGACCCCGCAATAGTGAGTTGAAATAAGTCAGCAAGGACAAGGTACGACCCCCCCTTTTTCAAAATCCTGGCTACACGCCCCTGTTTATGGTTACGGAATGTTGGGTCAAGGTGGGTCGCGGGTCGGGTTTTACGGCGCGGGTTGGGTCGCGAGTTACCCACGAGTGTCGAGCCGTGGGTTGGGTTGGGTCGCGGGTCGAAAATTTCGACCCGCGTCCACCCCTGATCCCGGGGGGGTATCGGGTATCTGAAATACCGAAGAGGCCCCGCAAAATTTCATGACATGTAAGATTCGTCCCGGGGATGGAAGGGGTGGGACACGAATCGAGTGGGGTGCGACCCAGACTTGTTAAAACAATGGGTGAAGTTGAAAACAGCACACTCACACAAACTCACACCGGTCATTGGTCTTTATAAATAAGGTTTTTATGTGAAAATTTCTTGTCATAGCAAAAGTTTCTTTTTTGAGGTTTAAAAAGGATATATGGCAAATATTTCTGAAAAAGTATCGGGTAATGGCTATTTATGGTATTGAAATTGTTAACGCCAAAAACTAAAAAACACGAGCTGGTAATCTGAAGATTTGCTATGTAACTAGTGTGTTTGAGAACCAATGCGTAGACAAAAACTTGATATTCTCAAAAAAACATGAGCTCCAAACATGGAACATTTGAATAATAATCTAATAAAAAACCTATTAAAAGATAAACACATTAAAACACTAAAAATTCAGGCGATATCTGTCAAAAAATTCTATTGTTTCAGAACCTATATATTTTTATTTTCATCGCCAGAAATGACGATGAGCTCTTGATCAGCCTATGATGCGTAAACAGCTCTGGATATATTTCTATTTCGTCGGGGCTTATATTGCGTAGATTGTGATTAATTACTAACAGTTTTCAAGCTGGAATTTTAAACAATCCATTGTTTTCCAATCACATTCAACTGAGGAATCAATTAAAATTAACAAAGGGCGCATTGAAATGATAAATATAAAATACCTCCTGAGACTACGCAGATGTTTAACGTGGTAATGTGGAGTCTGTGTGGGACATTCAATATTAGAAGACGGAGAATCTGGATTGCATTCGAATCGACAAGACAAGATTAAGACTAAGGATTTCAAAATATAGAAAAAACAAACAAAAAATTTCTGTCGAAATAAAATATCGTTTTGTGAATTGTGTTATTTGGTCAGAGCAAGAGTACATAATAGTGTCTCACTCTATATTAAAGAAGAGTGAGACATCCTCTTTCCTGCCTGCGTTCTAGCTCAGGCAGATGCGCTGGTCGTTTTCAAGCCACATGTTGCCGTTCTGTGCAACATGTGGCTGGCCAATCAGCGCGTAGATTCTCTGCGTAACACACTTTAGTATATAATCGCTAATGCGTTGATAAGCATTAAGATAGAGATAAAACGTAAATAACTCATTATTTATTCATAGTCTGCTTGCAAAAACGTTTGCAATTACCTTTGGGATATTTTTGGCAAACTTTCAGCGAAATTGATTGAGAAACTTTCGAGATATAAACTTTTCTCAAATTCATAAAATTTTCTCCATCAAATTCGCCGAAAGTTTGTCAAAATGTTATATACTAAAGTGTGTTACGCAGAGAATCTACGCGCTGATTGGCCAGCCACATGTTGCACAATACGACAACATGTGGCTTGAAAACGACCAGCGCATCTGCCTGCGCTAGACGCTAAAACACAGGCAGGAAGGAGAGTGTCTCACTCTTCTTCAATATAGAGTGAGACGCTAGTATGTACTCTTGGTAAGAGCATGAGAAAAATGCTAAAAAATTCAAACTTTCAAACCCGATTTGCCCCATCGAAATAGAATATGAGAAACTAGCCAATCAGAATGTAGGCCTACCAGCGATTGGATAGCTAATCAGATTAACTGAAAAAAATTTCTCATTTAGTCATTTAGAAAAACTCTCAGAAAATGCTAAGTTTCAGCAAATTTTAGCATCTTGGGCTACACCGAAACGAACAGTTTTTTTGTATAACTGCGACGCAAAACAGACCATATTAACTTGATTCTATGGAAAAACAGTTTCCCAATTTACTAAAAATAGCAACAAAAACTTTTATAATTTTGAAAAACGTAGCAATTATTAGTGCATTGATAAATCGGAAATTGCTTACAGTGCACATATCAAAATTTGCAAAACAAACTATAACAATTTGACAGCAACTAAAGCTGAAAAGTAGAGCATAAATATTGCCGAAACGAGATGTAGTGAAATTTGTAAAATTATTTCGACTCGTCAGCTTATTGGCTCTTATTCGACTCGGCTCGTCGTATTTACCAATGTTTCTAGCCCAGCATAAAAACATTCTAATCGTGATTTTTTTACCTAATTTCAAAGTCAAAATTTAACTGCTAAAAAACTTTTGTAAGATTTTTTAAACAAACGGACACCAATAACTTTAATAATACTAATTTATTCACAAATTACCGGTAAATCAGAAAATGCAAATTTTACGGGTAAATCATCCAAGCGAAAGTTTATGTTATGTACAAAAATTTTTGCGCTAAGCAAAGGGCTTTAGATTATAAATTCCATGATACACTCCGACCAACATTCAAACAGTATATATGTATCTACCAAAAACAGCTCCAAAATAAACAGAGTTTGATAGAATAATTATGAAATGTCAAAGTTACACTCTGTGAAGGGCAAAATGCAACAACAGTGGTACAAAATGACTTCTGTCGACGTCCTATTTGTGACCTACAGACTTATGGTACACGCTAAATATGAATACTGTTAAATATGACTATATATGGTTTTAAATATAAAAGTTAAATGCCCTCATACTAGGAAATATGCACAGTCTGACCGATGCAGTCTAGAGGTATTATAAATTGGCCTTTAAAATGTTACAGGACAAGTTTAAACTTTTACTATAACTTTGTTGACCAGCGGTCATTTGAAGTAACAGTCGTAATATATACACTGACTACAAACTGCATTCAAATCTGAGCTGGTCTTTAAGACGTTAGGTGAGTAAAAGTGTGAAGAGAAACGACGGTTTTAAAAGGTTACGATATACAGTGCAAGGAATAAACAAAATACGTACAGTTACGGGTGCTTTAAACCTAGAAAAACGCACAAGCTAAGCATGGAGACAGTAAAAAACCTTTACTGATATTAAAAAAACTTGATAACTTATCCTCAAAATAAGTAACAAACAGTCCACCAAACGGAATGTAGTATTCACAAAAAATGGAAAAAATTACTTCACAAATTTCTAATACCTCTGGTCAAAATTATTCCTTATAACAAGACTGATAAGCAATAAGCATGCATAATCAATCTTGAGTGGTACTGTAAAGGCAACATTTACAAGACAAACTCAGGGTGGATTTCACAGGTGGTTTTACTAAACCATATATAGTTGTACGTACGTTTTTATATGATTTGCACATAATTTGGGTATCGTTCCAAGCAAACCAAGGAGGCATGAATATATCCAAAATATCAGCCGTGCTGACAGCAAGTGACCACATGACTAATACTAATTTCCTAATTCTCTAGTCCCACAGGATAAAATTAAAATTTAGCTTAAAAGGGTAAAAAACTCACATTTGACAATATCTGGCCCCAGCTGAATTGGCTTGCTGCTGACAGCGTAATCTTCCTCTTCGTCTGCTTCTTCTTCTGAAATTAAAAAAAATAAAAATAAATATAAATAAATAAAAATAAATATGAAACAAATATTATGCAATAAAACTATTTTTTCAGCTTAATAATTATAATATATGAATATTTTTGAATTTACAGATTAACATGAGCTACAAAATATCTTGGAGTCTAAGTCTATATCTCCATCAAAATATATTACGATCCTATCAATGCCGATTAATGACCATTCTAAAGTCTGACAAAAAATAGATGTGCCACTTACTTGCTTTAGTGGCATGACCTTTGCGACTACTTGCTGTACTCCTGATAGTAAAAATCTATTCTTTTCGTAACAAAATCACATGTTTCGTTTTCTCAAGTGGTGCAACTATTTTTGTCAGACTTCATATCTCTCTTACAACTTTCACGCAATAGACTTTTTACATAAATATTAGAAACTATCTATTTTTTAGATAAAAATTATCTAATAACTAGGCTAAATGGCTTGACATACGAAAAAGCTCGCAATATCAAAGCCCCAGTCGTTTTTTTGGTGTTCAACTGTTCAAGTGCAAAATGTTGAAAACGTCATATCTTCAATGGTTACTCTCTCAAGTCAGAGCAAAAATAGCTTAACCGTGAGACAAAACAGGTGGCGTGATTTTTTTAACTACTCGCTGTACTCTTGGTACCCGCAATTCGTTATTTTCGTAATGAAATCGCGTGTTTCATTTTGTCTCAGGGTCCAGCATTTTTTGGTCAGACTTTCGGATTCTTAACAACAATTTCCACGATATTATTGTCGATATAAAACCATAGTTGAAAATTAAATTGTGGCATAAGAGCGCAATTACACTAGATTGCTCGTACAACAGATGAAGATGCAATTATAATTTTGAATGTCATGTAAAAATTTGTACTTGAAAATTTTCATCAAAAAACCACGCAACTTAATTTCTGGCTATATGCTGAGCACGTGTATTAACAACAGTTTTGAAGACATAAAACGATGTGGTTATTAAATTTTTATTTATAGCAGCCTGGTTTCATGCTGTGTCAAATAAAGACTGATGCTTCAATTATATCTACAGGTCATGTGATGTATTCTATCAAGACTTCATACATACAAACGTTTCATGACAAAGAGTGGTGGCCCGTTCCTTTACCGGATTAAATGGACTGATCTGATTTTAGTCCGAGGTTTACAAATGAAATATTGGACTAAATTTAAAATAAATCAACGCCCTAATTTTGGTCCGAACCCGTTTCTAAGCTACTATTAGCATGCGTAGCTAGTCCGTTTAGTCTGATTACAAAGCAGTGCGCGAGAATTCAAGTCCGTGTAATCTGGAGGTTTTGCAATGGCAAGCACAATTTTTGAACAGTTTAGTCCGATTAAAATTAACGCTTTAATGCAATAAAAGAATACGCCCTACCTAAGTCATTACTGTGTTTATATTATCAACACAGGGCGATGTAGTTACCACTGAAACGCTCACACCCCGCTAGATAGATAAAAAATAGTTGCACCTCTTGAAAAACGAAACAAGTGATTTTGTTACGAAAATAAAAAGATTTTAACTATCAAGAGTACAGCGAATAGTCGCAGAGGTCATGCCACTAAAATAGGTGTGGCGCAACTGTTTTTGTCAGACATTTAAGTCACACACTTTCAGTAGCAAATCAGCGCACAGATTTCATTATCTAATGTGCTGAATGCGGCGTATGGTTGGAGCTAGCAGTTAATTAAAAAACAACACTGCATTGACAGGATTATCAACGCTCTCATGTAAGTTGAGCGTGTTCTGCCAAGAGCATCTGCCCACGTAGTGAAAAAAGTTATAGAGTACTACTAATAAGTAATAACTAAACTACCAAATCCTAATAACAACTCTCAACAAATATACAAGCCAATTTTGCTAACGAGCATTCGTTCATTTAAAGATTCAATGTCTGAAGGTGGTACTAACGAATGTACAGTTTTTTAAATTTTCAAAAAAATTTCGTTGATTCAACCGGTATTTTTTTTAAATAAAGTCTCCTTAAAATTGATTCATATACACAATGGCAAATAAAGTTAGCGGGATCATGTGAAAAATTTTTAGGAACAAGCCAAGCCAACAAGCCAAACTACACAACAGGAGAATAAGAATTTAACAGTTCTGGCCACTTTTCTAAGCGCATGCAAAACGCATAAACACAAAAATGAACATAATTAAATTTTTGCAAATTTTCTGGACCAAAATGAAAATTTTTCAAATTGCTTATATTTTTGCTTAGATATAGAACCCGAAAAATTTTTTTAAAGTCACGCTTTTTGACTTTAAAAGCTTATATTTCATTTAATAAATGACGAATCATAAAATCGTGCATTTTGGGTTTAGATATTTTATTCTTAAATATGTATGCCAGTTTTTGCATGTTTTTGCTGTTCAAACCCGTCAAAAAGTGGCCAGATTTGAAAGTGCTAAAATTGGTCCAATTGACAAATTGGCCACATTGAAACGTCCCATAATTGTATAAGAAAAATAGCGCTTTCCAACGATACAAACAAGTTGCTTCAAAGTTAATTATTCACTGAATACTAGCCTGTTGAAAAACACTTGAGTGATTTTATATTTGGCGTCACTGCTCAGGCCATGGGCAAAAATTTAAAAAAATGGATCATAGAGGTTGAGATATGACTTTAGGCTATCGAATCCTTTAAAAATCAACTTCGTCAGTGTTAACAAAAATTTCGAGTAAAGGGACGCTTTGCAACCACAAAAAACTTTTTTTGCGCCTATGATTTACACGTAAAATTGAATTTTTTGGAGCCCCTAGTAAAAAATTGGCAAAAGCATTGGTTCCAGTTTGTTACATCTGCGATGCGCCTTGCTTAGGGCTATATTGTGTGCAAATTTGAAGCGAATCGGAGAACCTAAAATTTTCACTTTTACAGGTAGCCCCCCCTACATCAAGACCGACATAAACAACGGTTCAAGTTTCAACAGTTTATAGTATCAAGAGTACACAATAGGAGTCTGATTATATACACTTGATAGTATCCATAGTACATAAGGACGAACACACAATAGGAGCCCTATTATGTACTCTTGATAGCATTGATAGTACATAAGGTTCACTCAATACAAACACACAAAACAGTAATAAAGTGAGTAGCCAGTCGAATTATCGTTGACAGACCTTGTTGCACTTCCCCTCCGAAAGTCATCGCCCCCGGCAGGACCGCCCCCATCTCAGGCTTGAAAATCTCAGTCATATGTGGTTTGCAGTAAAGCTTTCCCTCGTGGGCGTTGTAATTCTGTACACTGAAATTAAAAAAAGCAAGCCAATGCAAAATAACCAAAACGGCAGAGAAGAAAATTGTATGAACCCATTCGTAAACTATCACCGGTCTAAAAGGATGTTAAATACGCTTTTCATTAACGTGCATATACGTCCGTTAAATCTGACTAAAAAAAGTTGCTAAAAAGTAGCTCTAGTAAAAAAAGTAAAGTCCGTTACTTAAGTCTATTTAGTAGCATTTTTGTTGATGGCAATTTTTAGCATAGTTTTTGACCGTTTAGTCGGATTCGTTTCAACTCGTTTGGTGCCGTAAAAGAATCGGTCCAAAGTCGCGGTTAAAAATCAGAGTCGCTTATGAGGTTCAAATTGATGCTCTGCTTAGTAGAGATGAGCTTTACGGCCCTGAGGCCGGGCCGACCGGCAGAAGTTTGAATCAGGGCCGGGCCGGGCCGCTATGCCATCAGGGCCGCAGGGCCGGCCCGGCCCTGATTTTGGCCCGGGCCGGCCATGATTTTGGCCCGGCCCGGCTTTGATTTCAACCCTGCCCTGACTGTTGTCAGAAGCAAACACGTACGTATGTATGTATGTTAACGGCACAGCCGGCGTAGCAGCCTGTCGTGTACTCGCGGGGTGTGTTCCTAGTGTGTGTCGCTGTCGCATCTTTTCCAATTTTGCTCTGTGTTTATATTTGTATATAAGTTATATAATATACTACTTGTCTTTTTTATAGAATATTATAGTTTTTACGATTTGACAGTTCTAATAGGTTTAATAAAAATGTAATACAAGGCTTAATGTTATTAATAATAACTATTCTTTGTTATTATTTTTTGTCAAAGCCTATGCATGTATACACGTGTACATTATGCTACGAGTACATGTTTGATAGTCTGATGTGACGGTACCATCTTTTGTTTAAATTGTTGTGTCGGAAAAAATTTCTGATACATCTCCAGTTGACCAAATTCGGTCTAAAAATTGGGAAAATCGTCAATTTTTTCTGGTGGCCGCCGGCTTCAGACCCCTGCAACTTTGTGGTTCAGTAATCTTGCGTTTGTAAAGCGTCTTATAAAATTGCTAAAAAGTTTATTTTAACCCATTAAAAAAAATCGATAAGTCATTCCCCCCCGAACTTGTTTTCTGGGTACGCCACTGGTGATACATACTTTTTTTATCATGAACCTTTCACACAATAAGCTATGTAGATATTCAGTAGCATTGCATAAGCCTTTACGCAACACCCAACCCCCCCCAATGAAGAGGGACAACCAGCTAAAAAAAAAAAAAAAGGGCGGCCAGGGCGGGGCGGGGGGGGCCGCCGCCGCGCCCCCAAAGGGGGGCGGGGCGGGGCGGCGCAGAAAAAATCGAGCAGGGCCGGGGCGGGCCGGGCCGAGAAAAACATCCACAACGGCCGGGGCGGGCGGGGCCGAAAAACCCCGCCCCTCCCCCCTCCCCCCCTCCCCACTATCCGCCCTCCCCCCCCCCTTCCACACCAAAAGACCCAAACTTATCCCAAACGTAACCAACTCACACCAGCATCCAGGGTTTTTTTTTCAAAAAAAATTGTGTGCATAATTGTGCAAAATTTTAATTTTAGTGTGCAAAATTTTATTTTTCTGTGCAAACTGTAAATGCGCATTCTTCGCCTATATAGAAGCAAATATACGCATTTTTATACCTCTAGAGGTACGTACGTATCAGTGGCCTACCCAGAAAGAAAGATCGGGAGGGGAATGACTTTTCGATTTTTTGTAATGGGTGAAAAGGCACTTTTTAGCAATTTTAACACTCATAAAACGCCTTACAAACGCAAAGTTACTAAACCAAAAAGTTGCAGGGGTCTGGGAGCTGCAGCCCCCATAAAATTATTGGCGATTTTTCCAATTTTCAGACCCAATTTGGTCAACTGGAGACGTATCAGAATTTTTTTTCGACAGAAAAATTAAAACAAAAGATATATATATATATATATATATATATATATATATATATATATATATATATATATATATATATATATATATATATATATATATATATATATATATATATATATATATATATATATATATATATAGTAAGTAACGTTACATCAGACAGTCTACATAACACAAGTAAATGTAGCATAATATACTCGTGCAGACATGCAAATGCAGCATACTGTACTTGTGTATACATGCATTGGCTTCGATGTTAGATAATAACAAGGAATAGTAAGCCACAGAGTCGAAGGGGTCTGGGGGCGCGAGCCCCCAGAAAAAATTTAGAAAATTTTTTATTTTTAAGCCAAGTTTAGTCAATTGGAGACGTATCAGAAAATTTTTCCGTAAAATACCATAAAAAGCAATGGGTGGACCCTTGTGTAAAAAATCACTCGGATACTTGGGTACGCCCTTGCTGGTTGCTGCTATGTTTATGTTGGTGTGCTGAAATTCTAAATATTGGAAATTACTGGCATTAGCACAGTGGCTGTCAGATGCAGATCCAAGAAATTTTTAGAGCGAGTGGAAGCCGACCCACCTTCCTTGACTTAATCTTGCAAAAATGTGTATGCCATAATTGGCGGGGGTCTGGAGGCGGCAGCCCCAGAACCCACAGCTTTTGTGGAATTTTGAAATAAAATTTTCATTAAAAAAGCAACTTTAAGCAACACTTTGTTGGCGAATCTGGGTGATTGCGGGGCCTAGGGGCTTTAGTCCCAAGAAGCCAGAGCTTTTATATATAGAATTTTGAAATAATTTTTGCATTGAAAAACATTTCATCAGCAATTGTTTAGGAATTGTTCTGGGTCATTGCTGGGATCTGGGGCGGCAGTCCCCTGAAAATGCAGAAATTTTTTATTTTTCGGGTAAAATTTGTTTAATAAAAGACGAAACGGAAATTTTTTGGCCGGGCCATAAAATTCAAAGGGGGGACCATTGTGTAAAATTTTACTGGAAAAAAATTTCTGGGGTGGAAACTTTCAGCATCCCAACTTGGTATGTATGCCCTTGTTACGTTATATATACATAAAATCATATCAGTGCAGATCTAGGAATTTTTCAGGTTGGGTGGAACAATTCCCACCACATCGTGAGACAGTTTAATTTAGAAACGTAGATGCCGTAGTTTGTGGAGGTCTTGGGAGCTAGAGACTTATGGTTTTTGACAACGAGTAACGTGTACGGTTTTATTACAACGTGTAACACGATTTTTAGAAAAATAAACCTATCGTAATTTGAACAGCAATTACGCAAATCATGCGCCATTTGCCAAAAAACAGTATAAAAACCTGATGCCGTTGATGATACCGCCAGGTATGCCATTAAATGCAGGGGTCTGGGGGCGGCAGCCCCCAGAATTTTTTTCGATTTTGCATTAAAAACAGTGCATTTTGTCCATATCCCAGGCCCATCGGGCACTGTGCATTATTGTGCAAAATTTTAATTTTTGTGTGCAAAATTTTAAAAAAGTGTGCATTTGCACAGGGTTTTGCACAAAAAAAACCCTGATCGTAACTAAACAGACTAAACTGAACAATCACTAGGTGAAAAGAAGTTAAAATGTATGCTTAAAATTAGCGTGCATAGTTAAGTCTGTTCTGTCTAATTAAAAAAACAGCGCTAAAAGTTAAGTCCGCTAGAAGTAAGTTAACAGTTAAGCAGATTTTTTATATTCAGTTCTCTGACATAAATGGATACGTCTTGGAGGTGGAACAACCTACTAACCCAAACTGGCTAGACCTACTCCCAACCCTGACGCGAATAGACATTTTTACCCGAGGCCACAAAAAAATAACAATAAAGTGGTGAACGGAGTTGGTTGAGCTTACCTGAGCGACTTTTGGCATTTACAGCATTTAAAGCATTGTTTGTGGAAGACCCTTTTTTCTAGCTTCAGTTTCTCTGTGGCATAAACTTCCTTGCCGCATATGGCACAGTCTTTTTGTTCTTCTTGACCTTTGACCTGTAAAATAAATTTTTTTTCTGTTCAATGTCAATTATACATTGTGAAAAATATTTCGTCAAAAAACAAAATTTATCTTTACCCTTCAGACTCGATACATCGACATCATTAGACTATTTCTCTAATTTACTAGAACATATTATTCTAGCCAATAGAATGCATATTTATTACGTTATTATGTTTTTATGCTTAATAGGTAAAATTAGAATAGGTTAGCTAAATTCACTCAGAAAACCACAGGAGCACAGCAGAAATTGCGTAACAGTTCAGCTACAGCCAGTCAGCCAATAAAATTAAAAAATCACACCACCGACAAAGTGTCGATTCATAAAGCCGTATGTCCCTTCAGCCGGCAAACTTACGAAATTATCATACCACTATTCGTGCACAAGATCTGGTTGTGGCGTGATTATTTCGTAATTTTGCCGGCTGAACGGATATACGGCTGTAAGTACGAATCGTGACCCCTACTCTACACTACACGCTGATGATGATCATGATGATTGACCCAACACAGCTATTTTTAGGTAATGTTATGAAAATCTTTCGGTACCTTCTGAAATGTCTTCTGTACCCGTTTCTTGTCAGCGTCTGTTCGGAACACGTCGATATCCTTCTTGTCCGGCGTCGTGTCCACATTACTCGCCGCTCCGCTTTCGAACTTCGACAAGGCGGTTTTGGCTTTTCCTTCGAACACTATTTCTGGCGACAACTCTTTCTTGGCTCTCTTCTTGGCGTCTTCTTTTTCCATTTCTTCATTGATATTTTCAAACTTCTTCTTGAAACTGGAATACTTTTCCTGAAAAATTAAGATTAAATCTTAACATTATATTGCACTGTACTGTATTGCACCAAATCGCTGAAAACAAATCTAAAACTCATCGTAATCACGAAGGTGAATTAACTGGCTACTTAATCACAATTTAGATGGGAAAATCAGTATATAAGTAAATAAGTTAAATGTCTTTGAAAAACGTGAATGTCTCAGAATATTATCGATTAATTTTACTGAAATTATTTCGAAGATTTATAGTAAATTTGGTGCGCCCCCCCATTTTGGTCGCCGCCCCCCCCCCATCCATGGGGGGGGGCTTCTCCCCCATCGCGCCACCCCCATAAAATTTGGCCTAAAAATATGACAGTTAAGTAGGGGGTTTCACCGCTCAAGTTGTTAAAATTTTAGCCAAAATTGAAGTTTAGATCCACCTTTGGTCGACGGTCCAACGCACAGTAGCATGGGAGGAACAGAATTAGCAAAATTTGACTCGTTACATGTACGGTGAAAATAAAACGGCAAATATCGTTGTCCGAATTATCTCCTCGTACTTTTGAACCCAAAAAACTTCATGCTAAAAAAATTGATAAAACTGAGCTAACCGAATCATTTTTTCTCCTCTTACGTCTATACTCGACAAGAAGCCGTTATCAGATAGATCTACTATTTTGAATTTGATTTAAGTGTTGAATTAAGTAATTTCAGTAACTTTGAAGACAAATTAAATTAATACAAAAATACTGATAAATACAAATCGTGCCCATGATATTACGTCTGCGTGAATAGTTGTGAGCAGTTTAATTTTTCAAAACTTTCAATTATCATTCATTATCTTCGCTAGAGTAACCGTCATGACATTTAATGATTGATAATTGACTACCAAAATACAATACAAATTTTAAAAAACCCGCACGCAATTCTGTACTACAGCCAAAATACATGGTAAACTGTTACAAAACTGACACAAATAAGGAACCCGTGAAAAAATAAATGCACTGTAGTCGAAAAAACTACGAAACTAGTACACTACTCAATGGCAAACGCGATCAAAAAATCATTAAATAGGTGAAGTGTGTTACGAGAACGAAAGCGAAAACTCACCCTTCGATCTATTAGCATTTTGTACTCAACTGACAACATTATCAATTAAAAGAATAAATTAATCCGGCAAATCAGGCATACTAAATTTAGGTTTAACTAGGCAAATCCTGAATCTAACAATAAAAAACCATACATAGTTTGCAAAAATTCTGTCACTATACGGTGAAAAAACTCATACTTCACTCTGAACTATGTCATAACAAATGCAATTTGACTGCTATTGTAAGGACATATTAGACGCTGACTATATAAGTCTGCAGTTTAGCTATGCAGTACAGCAGTACTATATAGCTACTGTACTCTAGTAGTCAGTGTAAACTAAAATAGTAACACGTATGCAGATGTATATCACAATTATATTTGAGACTAGACACAACGTAGGCATTCCTCTAAGAAATTGCCGAAATAAGGCAGACTTTTATTGAAAAATGCAGGGTTGGCTGAAAAATTTTCCATTACACTTTACTCCTTGCTCGTTTTAAATAATCAATTCATAAGGGCAGTCAGGGTGAGATTTTCAAGGAGTGCGCGAATGACAAAAACTAATTCTAACACGCGCACAAATTTGTAATTCTAATCTTGTTTCATAAAAATGTAACATGTTTCACCCCAGTTGCTCTGGCTATGCTTTAGTAACCTTCAATAATGCGTATGGCGTGCATAGACTGTCTGTCTGTATTAATCTAAGCATTAAGCTGAAAAACTTTGCTTGGAAAAAGTTTCACCAAACATTGGTTCATGAAACAAAAGCGTTTACATGTTTATGAACAACTTGTTTTTAGCTGAAACTTTCTGCTTTACACTATTATTATTACAGTTTAGTCGAATTGAGAAAATCAGGGCCAAAAAAACGCGGTTATGGCTTTTATGCAGCTAATAAATATCATGACTTATTGTGATACCTAAAAGGGTGTTATCAAGATTTTTATGAATGAAGCAAAACCTGATTTTGCACCAGCATTTATAAGCATAATGTGACCTGTGCCTGTGAGTTTATTAAAACTTGCCATAAATTATTAATTAACTAATTAATTGAATTTTTAGATCTGAAAAAAGTGTCTGGAAATATCCAATATACGTCCAGCCCCCCCCTTAATACCTTATCTGCAATAGCTGCCAATTCCTCTTGTGTGGGCGGTGGCCCCTGTTCCCCCTCCTCCCCCTCCTCTGGCTGCCGCACTGGCCCCCCTTGTTCGAAGGCGCTGGTCAGACTGCTGATGTTCTCTTTGCCCAGGCGAACTTCCACTTCCACTGAAACAGACAATGGCCAAAATCTATGGGTGGATTTCACAAGGGTGGTTTTGCAAACCATGGATCTATCCACGTTTTCATGTGATTTGCACGTAATTTCATTACGAAATATTGCCTGATTCGTTACAACAAGAGTAGTTACAAATATCGTAGATTTTCTTAAACCGTGGTCTTAGCTCAGCTGCAATTATTTCAAAAAAACAGATATATACTTGCTGTGCTGCAGGCATAAAATAGCTAAAACCATGCACGCTTAGTTACACATTATTCACACATCATCCCATTTATTGAAGCGCGTGAACGTAGTCAATTTTTGCTAAAAAAGTACTGCTACGTTGAAGCCGTTTTTTTATCAGGAAGTTTAGGAAAGACATCTTAACCTCTACATTTTTTCCGAATCTATTCGCATTGGGCTTCGTAGTATTAACTAGTCAACATGAATGTGCATCATTTGTTTTAAATGTTTATTACTCCCTTGGTTGGTTTTTTGCCAATAAGCAACACAAAAAACTCACTGACGAAAACTCCAAATTTAGTCAAATTATTTTGCTTCATACGCACATCAGTTGTTCGAAAAATCACGTGAAAGTTTGTCAGCTTGAAACTTGAATACTTCAATTCCAACATTACATTCACAATTCACATTCTTACTCATAACTAAGACTCATACTTTGCTTGGACACTCACTTAAAAGGTGCGATACATGACTACAGAAATATAGTATGCTAACAGCTGAAAAAGTTCATTACATGATTGTGAGCTCTAGAGTCGTTAGTCATTCGTTTAGCTTGTCGCTTTCATAACGAGTTTATAAAACTTTCAAAAGTTTGGTCTAAAAATCAAAGTCATGTGTCTTCTTTCTAACTCCGGGCAAGCTAATATTTTGTAACAATTAGCTGTTCACGGTAGCTAACAAAAGTCTCTGCAGTTTGTGACAATGATTTTAAATCTAGTTTCACAGACACCCTAAGCTAACACGCAGACAATGGTGCAAAAATTGCAACATTGTTGCAAGAAAAAACAAAAAATATAGAAAACGACTAACTTGTTTTTTCTACAGGTTTTTCTTTCTGTTCGATGAAGGAGGAACGCTAAAATAAAAAACAATTTGTATGTATGTATGTAAAAACTAAAAACAATGCTAAAAGGGCCAAAAAGTAAAAACGTGAGAATGAGAAGGCATTTCGGCTCACAATGCACAAAGTTTAAAATAAGTTGGTAAAGTCCGGTCTTTGTAAGATAAATAAAAAAATAAATATCAGACCATTGACCAAAAAAAACTTTATGCCAGTTGACAAATCAAATGGGTTAAATTTATAATTTTCATGGTTAAAACCGGGTAAATTAAAAAGTCCCAATACCACAAACAACAAAAATACGTGCAAAGTTGACTTCAATTTATTTTAGATAAAAAAGAAGTACAAAGTAGAGAAATTCAGAATAAATACATTTATTAAAAAGTAATACGGTAAAGCAACAAGAAAATGGTTGGTCGTCTGTATATGCATTATTTATCATATTTATAAAGCATAAAATTTGAGAAATATCACACTTTCAATTGGATGCTGAAAAGTGGAAAGGAAATATTGCAGAGGACATCTAAGTGTTCATTAGTTTACTATACACATTCAAAGTGTAAACTTGGACCCCAATGTTATGCTTACTTACAAATTACACAAACATTAAATCTATATACTAGCCGAATGAAGCTAGGTTGACTAAACCCAAAACACAACATAGACACCCCATATAATAGTGTGTTAGCTATTACTAAAAGTTCTAGGGTGACTAGACAGTAGACAACACAACATAAATATTTGAGCAACAGGTGCTTTTATGGTCATGGTGGAAGTTTGGAAAAAAGTTCGGCAGAACTTTTTTAGAAAATTGGTGAGAAAAATGGGTACAAATAAAAAAATCTCATGTCTTCCAACCATAATTGTGTACATAAAAAATTCCATGCATTTCCGCCGCGTTTTCTCAACTCTTAAAGCTGTTTTTTTACCATGACCATGACATAAAAACAAGACTGGAGAAGAAAGAAATTATCTTATACAATAATAGAAATATGTTAAGAACATTATTCTGTGTTAGTTAATTTCATTAAAATTAACACAGAGGTTTTGTGAGTTTCTATTTAAAAACGAGCAAACACTAGCTTAAGCTTCGCAATAGACCGGGTCACCGGGTCACCGGGTCAGCAGAAAGTGACCCGGTTTCATCTCTGGACTATACATACGCCAAAGTCTGTCCACAAATCGCTGAGCCCTGAGACGAAATAGGTGGCGTGATATTCTTGACACCTTTGCTGTACTCTTGATGGCTGAAATTTGTTCTTTGCGTAATGAAATGGCGCGTATGGCTTTACTTCAGGGTCCAGCAATTTTTGGTCAGACATTAGTTGCGATTGCCTTCGAGGTAGCGTTGCAATAACGAAAACAACAGCAAACAAAAATCACTAATCTGGAAAAAGTTCAATTTATACAAAATTTAATTATAACAATTTCATCATTGCCCCAGCAAGTTTTTGAGGCTATAAAAGTATAAATAAATAAAATCTTCGTGAAATATGTGGACTAAATTTCCAAAAATGAAATCCACACTCAAGGAAAACGTGTAATGAAATCATGTAATTTTGTAATAACTGCAAATATAAATTTAGAATACACGTAACAGCACTACTTCAGTGAATGGGCGACTTTTAGATTTGTTTACATTCTGCCTTAGTGTTTACACAGTCGCAAAATTGCAAACTTATACTGACAACATAAACGATAATAAGATAAGAGAACATGGGGACGTAAAAAATAATCATGTTACGTTTAATTCTAAGTCAAGTTAATACTTTTTTATTATTTTTTTTGGCTAATCTCTGTGTTTTACTGTCAACTTTTTGCTACATACATAAAATTCATAACAAATAACTGTTAAATACTGAACACAAAATCATTACTATACAGTGTTCGAGACCTTTCTTGAAATAACCTAAAAACCATGTGGGTTTATGTTTAACCAATATCTAAACGTAACTTTATGTAATCTACAAGTATGAATATACTTTAAAAAAAAGTAGGCTTACATAGAACTACGTTCTATTGCTTTCTTGATAAAATTTCAAAAAGTACAAGCAACACCAATTCGACAGGGACAGACTATCAACATAACTCACATATATTTAAATCATACATGCATGAGGGGTGGGATGGGGGGACCGTACCCAAAAATGAAGGGGCCAGGAGATCGTCCCGAATATTCGCGCAAAATTGAATAAAAATAGCGCTTTTTTAAGAAAAGTTAACAAAATGTTGCAAAAGTTAGGGTATTTTTGATTGATCAAGGGGGAAGGTCCCTGAAATTTGGACCTCGTTACATGTAGGATAACTGAGTGCGATAAACCCAAAAATTGGACGACCGAAAATCATAGAACCTACCAAACTGCCGACATCGACGCTTCGTTCTATGTTCATGACTGGCGGCGGTTTGCCCTCATCATCCTCATCACTGGAAGTGTCGTACTGAAATAAAAAACAACTCAATATTTTATAATTGTGAAGATCGTCATATATACTTATTACTGCTATGTGCTACATAAACAATATTATAACTCATGCGTAGTTACTACAAAAGCCTTCACTAACCGTAATGTGTCAATCATTTGAACAAGTAAAGTGGGTAAAAAGACAAATTTGGAGTTAGTGAAACCGTAATAAAAAATTTGAAAGAAAAGAGACCGCTAAATAATTTAACAGCAAATTTAGAAAGAAAAACAGCTATAAAGGATCTTTTTGGACATCTATCTAGTTAAAAAATAATTCCGGCCTTCAAATATAATAACCGTGACAAATCAGTTACGTGATAAAAATAAAAAGTTGAAAACTTTAATGATCATGAGAAATTGCGTCATTGTTGCAATTTTGACTTGAAGTAGAAAACTACAAAATTTCACCTCAAATTTGTGGTGTTTCGTGAGCCGCATGAGCGATTTCTATGTACTGACTACTGAGGATACGTTTGTGCAATTTTAACACCCTTCAAACAATACTATGGTACTGCAATAATAAATTTAACTCAAGTACAAAGTACTTTACACAAAACTTCCGATGTCGGAAAAAAACAACAAAACCAAAAGAAAACTATCTATGCGTGGGAAAATGCACTCCTCAAATTCCTTTAGAGTGCATCAACTTTTCAGTTTTACAGTCAAACGTATTCTATATTCGACAAAACATTAAAGTTTACAGAACTATACACATGAATGCATGTAAAAGGCAGTATCCTGATTAGCAATGTAGCTGTTAATTAAAACTGAAGACAGTTGTTAGCAGTTATTAACCCATATTTACAGCCAGATGTCACCGCTTAAAATTATCAAAATAGAATATAACTAGTCAGGTGGCTACAACGGGTTGCCGACAGTGGGTAGAGGACCCTCTATTCTAAGCAAAAAACCCTCTATTCTAAGCAAAGGACCCTCTCTTCGTGTTCAGGAGCTCAAATTACCCCTAGAAACATCAAAATCCCAAATTCAAAAATTTGACCCCTGAGGACCCCCTAGGGGGGGATACCCTGAGGGGGTCATAGGGGGGTCCAGGAAGTCCTACGCAAAAATGGACCTCGGATTCGTGTTCAGGAGGCCAAATTAACCCTAGAAACATCAAAATCTGAATTTCGAAAATTTGACCCCTGAGGACTCCCTGTACCCCCTAGGGTGGGTGCCCTGAGGTGGTCATAGGGGGGTCCAGGAAGGTCCTACGCAAAAATGGACCTCGGATTCGTGTTCAGGGGCTCAAATTACCCCTAGAGACATCGAAATCTCCATTTCGAAAATTTGACCCCTGCGGACCCCCTCATTTTGAGGGTCACGTGACCCGGCCCCCGGGGTCACGGGGTCACCAAGGTGGGGCGCAATCACTCAAGGGGGGGACCCTTCCACCAAAGTTTGGTCAATATCCATAAAGCATTTCATACAAAAAAGTGGCAACATAAAACGCCAAAGGATTACGTATAGCTTTTTTGGTATCAAATGAAAGCCCGTCTTCTGCCCTTCTAACTTTGAAAACTAGAACCTTTTACGTGGTACTTGAAATAAGTTATGGTCAAAAGTACTTTTTAGAAAAGAATTTTGTTCGAAAAAATTTCTCCTCTACTACTCACACCATAAACGTATTGAACAAAAGTTCGTAAAAATTGAAATAGTTATAACTTGCTTCAACGTTGACGTAGAAACACAAAATTGACAGCATTCAACTCAGAATTGAAGGGGCTTTCGAATGATACCTTACATGACGTTTACGGAAGCAACGGCCAGTCACGTATGACTATTATTTTATACTGACCTTTGGTCGCCGTTTACGTCATCATGCGACCTATCAATCGATAGCACTTGATGAACGCAAGCATATAAAACAAGTTTCACTTCGATACCATAACCCTAAAAAAGTTATGGCTCCTGGAATTTTACCCTTTGGTGACTACCTATAATCACCTCATATGCGGGCAAATCGCATTGTAATTCAAATTTAATGAAAATTTTTCAAAAAATTTTCGTTGTCATACAATAAACTACGTGAAGTTCTAGATTTGGTCGAACTAGTCTAAACTAGACGAACTAGACTTGTTAATAGGATATAAACTATCCTAAGCATAATGATAAATATAATAATCCAGTTTTTAATGTACCAAACCCAGTTTCAAATATACCAAACAAAAGCTCATAACCCGCTTATCATTTTTCGGTTAACTCCTAAGCTTAATTCTTTTTATGGAAATAAAATTAATTTTTGGAACCAGTCCATAGTGTTAAATAAATCAACCAAAATAACTTAAACTCATTTTAACTTCCTATTGTCGTAATCCCCGTGGTGTAGTGGTTAGCATCGAGGCGTTTGACCCCTCTGGTCGCTGGTTCGAGTCCAGCCGGGGGTTTCGATTTTCAAATTTTTAACTTGGCATTTTTTTAACACAACGGTAATATTTGAATTATATACTTACGGCCTTAATGTCCAGATATTTATTTATCAGAAACTTATTCGAACTTTTGTTTTTTTGGTGATCCGCCTTTTTTCTTTTTGTTTATACCTGGACCCTGACGTACCCTGCGCACTAAACTTGTTAATATATATACACTATCCTAATCATAATGATAATGGAAGTCTGGACAAACGATACCCAGAATTTGAAAGTACTATACTTGTTATCCAGACGTTTACCTTTCATTTCGCATGTACTCGTCTGGGCCCGATTGCTCAAACCTACAATTGTTACAATTGTAACAATTGTATGTGGTATTCGGTTGCGCAAAGACTTACAATTGTTACAATTGTAACAATTGTGAAATTTCACAATTGTTACAATTGTAACAATTGTAATCATTTTCATGCATATTTTATATGCCAAGCTGTTCAAACGCTTGTGAAATTTCACAATTGTTACAATTGTAACAATTGTGAAAAATTTTGAAATTTCGTTCTATTTCCAACAAATGTTCTAAATCGGGTTGCGCAGAAACATTTGTAAATCCAGATTTGTAACAATTGTGAACGATTTCTTACAAGTGGTTTTTCTTCCGTCAGTGTTTTTAAATGACAATATTCTTAGGTTTTAGTTCATTGTTTTAATTTTTTATTGACATAAAAAGATTTCTAAGGTTATTGTCAACAATTTGAACTAATTTTTGAGTCTTTTAGTAAGCTATATCAAGAGCAATTTAACTTTAACTTTTGCCACTTAGTTATCACAAACGTTTGTAAATTTTCACAAACATTTGTGAAATTTCACAATTGTAACAATTGTAGCTTCGATCATGCACATTTTATACACAAAGAGACTTACAATTGTTACAATTGTAACAATTGTAGCTGCGCAACCCAAAAATTTCACAATTGTTACAATTGTAACAATTGTAAGCAAAAATTGAATTAAATTTGATATTTTTCACTTACAATTGTTACAATTGTAACAATTGTAATCCCAAAATATTTCACAAGTGAATTTTTATATGCACATTCCAAGGACAATCTTACAATTGTTACAATTGTAACAATTGTAGCTCTTGCGAAAACTTACAATTGTAACAATTGTAACGCTTGTAAAATTTCACAATTGTTACAATTGTAAGACTTGTAATGTTGAGCAACAGGCCCCTGGTTCCCAAGTTATACGCAACGTAAAGCAGAGTTATTTTTTTGTTGCATCCAGCAGCGTCTAATACGATGCTAATGAAAACGCCAGTACTTATTATCGGGTCCATCTAAAGATGTAAAAGAAACGTCAACGCTTCGTCTTACTGCACTATGCTGTGATTATCTCTTAACCAGGGCGTAAAGTGGAGTTATTTTTACTCCGCGAATCCTCCGCGACTGACCACTCTTTGTAGTTAGTTATTTTTTAGGTTAATCAGAAAAAGGGTCGTAACTTTCGCTATGAGTGTCGTAGGATCATAAAAATAGGGTCACGTGAAAGACAAAGTTTGGAACTTTCAAATGATATGTTACATGAAGGCGTAATACCCAATAACACGTCAAAATTTTGAATAATAATTTTTGACGCACGTTTAACGTTACGTCACGACGTCATGTCACCCATCATTTTAAAGCTCAGACAATTTGCTAAAAAATGATGCTAAAATTATCGCCGTACCACTACGGTGCCAAGAGTTATGCCCCTTATACCCCTTGCTAAAAGGGACTGACTACGTAGATCACACCATGTGTGATCAAATCTCACTGTCGGTGCCCTAATGCTCAAAATTGAAAAAAGTGAAATTTTCAAATGTTATTAAAAACATGATGGCATTTCCTGATCATGTCTAACTAGTCTAAACAAAACCCGCTAGACTTGTATTAATAATATGAATAATATCAACAATATTAATAACAGACATTTCAGATACAAAAGGGTTGCCTTTGCTTCGCAACTGGTCGGCAACCCAACAAGATCGCAAAGCTGCAGTTTGAGCTCAAAGCTAATCTGAAATTTAGGTATTCATGGGAATACCTAAATTAATAAATCATTCCTGTCAGCAATATTTAAAAAAATATCTATGTAAAAATGAAAAGCGATGATAAAATGTGGAAAAAGTTACTTTTTCTCCCAAAATAGCAAAAAAGTTATCCTTTGGTTTATTCACCAAGTTTCCAAAAGAACGAAGCCGGAACACAAGAACATGTTTTACGTAAAATTGCTGCGCCGGACGTCAAAGTAAAATAAAAAGCAAATTGTTTAATTGAAAAATAAAAATTGCATGAATTCCTTATCGCAGTGTCGGAACGAATTAACGAATTCCGAATTCGGCCTTTCCCAGAATCATTCTTGGTCCCTACTTAGCAGGCCAATATATGTTGAATGACAGACAGGTTATTTAGACCTTGCTTCATCGTGGCTCAGGCAGGATTCGAACCGGTGACCTTACTATCCCCAGTAGGACACACTGCCATTCAGCCATCCTATCCTACCTTCACCCAACGCACCGTATAGTATGATTCTTCTTCTTCTGGCTTGGCCTCTGGTTTAGGCGCAGTTGGTTGGGGTTCTGGCTTTGGCTGTTGGGTCACATCTTGCAAGGCTTTGGCTTTTTTCTCTTCCGTGGCCGCAGGATCGGCTTTTTTATCAGCTTTCGCCTTACGACCAGCCTGAAAGAAAATAAAAAACAAGTTGTTGAATAGATAAAAATAACAGTAACGGTGAAACACCGAGTCTTTGTATACAGCACTTGCCGTAACCAATCAGATTTGATCGTTAGCACGTGACTTAGGGCTGAATTTTTGAAGAATTGGCGCTTTTGTTAGCCTTAGCCTTAGCCTGGGCCTGAGCCTTACACTAGTCTAAGCCAGGGTTTTAGGCAATTGCAGTATATAGACTAAATTGATAAACCGGAAATTTTTAAAACCCTCAACCGATGCAGAAAGAAAAAAATTATTCGATGTACAACAATGATGCGAAAAATTAGTTTGAATATCTTTAATACGACTGAAAAAATTAACTTACACTATTATTATTGCTTTCTATAAAAAGAATAGTATAAAATAAAGTTCCACAAAAATTCGGTGCAGGAAACATCGAAAAACTTTTTTGTTAAACTGGGAAGTGCAGAAATAGCCAACTGCGTATTTAACACTATGATTTATGAAATGCACATGTTTGACGGCTTTTACTGAAAATTCAGGCAACAGCAAGACCTCTTGATACCGGCTAAAAAACTAGTCGACGTATAAAAAACAAAAAAATGGGAAAATATTTACTCAAAAATGACAGAATCCAAAACTTTGCAAATGTCGAGAATTTTCAAATAAATAATCCTTCTTAACCCCAAAATCAAAACAGCGGTAAAGAAGAAGATAGTTTTGTTTCTAGTAGGACTGACATTCATTCAGCAGCAAGGACAATTTAAAAACACTCAAAAAGTCTCAAATTATTTTTAGTCCAAATCCAAACTTCACGTTACTATATAAAATATTCGGTTATATTCGAGGAGGAGTCAAACAGCCAAACGAAATCATTGTAAACGAAAAAGTTTAAACAAATCCGCAGCAAAAAATACACAAATTTTGCGAGAATTCCCCGGTATTTACATAGTTTCAACTTAGCCAAAGTCGAACAAGTGATCATAATAAATTACACGCACAAATTTTCATTCGAAATGGACGTTTTAGTTAGACGGAGTCTCATCCCCGTTCGACACGATTTGGTTTTCGAGAAAATCCCTGATGAATCCCACCTCCCGGAACCTTTTGAAACCTTTTGTTCCTTAAGCGGCTCCATGAGGAACCGCATGGGGACAAGTGGCGTTTTTTATGGGAATCACCATGGGGAAAACTCCGTCAAAAATCGAATGAAATATATTTTTTACTATAACTGCTGCGATGCATTTTAAAGCGTAGCTTTATGATAAATATCACACTTAAAACCAAATCATCATACTTTCAAAGGACACCCGCCATCCACTTCCTAGCCAGACGTGCGCTCGGAATCAATTAAATCCTTATAATATAAGCAACTCATGCAACTAAATACGACTTAAAGTCGACTCAATCGCAACTGCTGTTAGAAACGCCATAAAATACGCATTTAATGGGACATTGCTTAATCAAGGCTATGTTTAACATGAAATTATCACTTCGGCCAAAACAAGCCGATGGTGTAAATCATACACGGGTGTGGGGGGGTTTGAGGGTTCCCCCGGAATGCCTGCTCACAACGTCAAAATTGGCGGCTCACTGCTCAGGAAGGGAAATCTGGCAAAAAAATTTCCTTCCCCCGGCCCAGATTAGCTCCTGCCCACGTCTGGTGCCAATGGTCAGCCAGCAATGTTTGCCTAACTACTATTTCACCAAACGAGTAATCAAAAAAGCATACATTTCTTATTGAGACGTTCCAAAAGTTTAGATCCCCAAGAAGAGCAGTTTAGACTGAGTCTACACTTACATCCCCCTTTTCACTAACAGCCAATGAATCAATCCCTAAGTAGGTTACCTTTGGTCGATCAGACACTGGCTTAAGAGCAGGTTTGGCAGACATGCCGCAACACAAATGAATTAAGGCTATACACTCGCCTCCAAAACTTTCTTTCTGCTCTTTTCTTCACATTTTGCAAAGTCTGCAATTTGCTGCATCGATTGCACAAGTTTTCCAGTCAGCCTAACTCATGCAAAAGGGAGTTAGCTTAAAAATTAAGCCTTAAAATTTAAAAACAAACTCAAGTTATTTACTTAACTTACCCATTAAACTTATGTAACTCTTCTAAACTTGTATTTATAAAAATTGTTTATTATTTTCAAACTCTACTTTGATTTTTGACCCCCTCTTCGAAATATTGCTTAGCTTGTGACTCGGCCAGTTTTCGATAGTAGCTACTAGCTAGCTTCTATGGCACACGCGACTCAGCATAATGCATTTGCGTATGTGTGGCTTTGACTCAGCATCAATCGAACGTCATCATACATGTAACGGCCAACTACCCTCCCACAAAGGGGGGTCCTCCAAATTTCACAGTATAGCATACCTCAGCCCCCCACCCCCATAAGAACTGACAAAATATTACTTACAGCAGCATTTACTAACATTCTATATTTCCTAATCTCCCTTATAATGATTACACTCCCCCGCCTTGACGAATTCTACGGAACATGTCCCCTGTGTTGGTCAAGCTAGCACACACACTAAGCATATGACATATATTTACGTATATATAGCATCAGAAGTTTTCATTATTATAATAAAATCTTCTATTTGCACTTCAAAGTTTTATAATTTTTAAAAAGTTTGCAGTTGTCTACTTCGCCTGCGAGAACTGACTGCACGCTAGCAGTGGTTAATTGACGGCGAGACGCGTTAGCACACAATTTTGCATATTATCAAGTACGTATTTGACTTATGAAGTGATGCACATTGGACAAACAATAACAAAACAAAGAGTAAACACTATCAAAGCATGTAGTTACAATGAAATATGCATATGAGCAGTCTACATAAAACAGTGCAAATAAACAATACAAGGGCTGGGATAGTGGAATTCGCGAAAGATGTTTAACTTTAGACTTGGTCTAAAACGTTCGTTTCGAATGAAATAGAACATCGTAATGAAACATTCGTGTGTATTCAATTATGATCACGTTTGACTTGGACCGAGTCTAAGTTAAACACGCTTTGTGAATCCCACCCCATGAGTCGAAGTAGACAAACATTTCACAGGACAGCAAAAGTCTCAGTTAGACGAATTTACACAAAAATGGAAGTCTGTGGAAGTGAGTCCGTGCAAGATCCAGGGTACTGAGAAACTAAGATAGACTGCAGGCAGACATGAAATATTTTAATGATCTTTCCTATAGGTTTAACTTCAAAAAGCACAATTTTTGTTATTAAACAAAAATATGGTCTCCGTCTCAGTGATCAGGGATTCGGAGGGGCCAACCCAGAGATTGTGTCATGCGATAAACAAACTAGTTTTGTATTCTCAGCTTCTTAAAATAGAGGTCTAGCGTTCATTTTTCTTCAAAAGAACTGTTAGAACGGATACAACAGATCAACAAGAAAATGAATTTTGGAAGTGGCGCATTTTTTAAAATGGGAGTTTTAAAAAAGCTTTGGAAGCGCACACTTTTTTGTAAGCTACTTAGAGCGGCGGTTAAACTAAACCAACAAGTTGCAAGCTTTGTTTGCCCAGACGACACATGAAATGTGCCTCAAATTGTGCACTAAACAGACACTCTGTACCCAGCTAAGACTCTGAATTTTTTGAGAACGAGAAAAAGCAAGGCAAAGGTTCAGATTTTTTTCGTGCAGCACTGCGTATTCACACGCTGTCAACTAAAATTCTGCATTCAAAAAATGGAAAAATGTGGTGGCACCAAAACCGATTGAACTGTAAATCCCACAATTTCAAGACAGTTCTGAATTTTCTGCACCATACATGTACACAAGGTCTCGGCCTGGGGCGGCTTGTCCCGGATTTTTCGAAATTTTAGGGGGGGCTTGTCCCAAAGTTTCAGGGGTTTGATCTTGGAAAAACGCAAAAATTTCCTGTTTTTGCCTAAAAATAGCTATTTATTTGGTACTTATTTGAAGTGTCAATGAGGTTATGGTGCACTATTTAAAGTTGTATCAAGAGTACATAATAGCGTCTCACTCTATATAGAAGAAGAGTGAGACACTCTCCCAGCCTGCCTGTGTTCTAGCACAGGCAGATGCGCTGGTCGTTTTCAGGCTACATGTTGACATTCTATGCAACATGTGACTGGCCAATCAGCGCGTAGATTCCATGCGTAACACACTTTACTATATAATCGCTGACGCGTTGATAAGCATTAAGATAGAGTTAAAAGCTTAATAACTCATTATTTATTCATAGTCTGCTTGTAAAAACATTAAAAAAGGTTTGCAAATACCTCTAGGGATATTTTGGCAAACTTTCAGCGAAATTGATTGAGAAACTTTTGAGATATAAACTTTTCTGAATTTCTTCAAAGTTTCTCAATCAATTTCGCTGAAAGTTTGCCAAAATATCTCCAAAGGTATTTGCAAACCTTTTTTAATGTTTTTACAAGCAGACTATGAATAAATAATGAGTTATTAGCCTTTATCCCTATCCCGTTTTATGATTGGAGCACGTGCACAGGCGTCGGCCAATCAGAGAATAGAAGCTCGCTTCTGATTGGCCAGTCACATGTTGCATAGAATGTCAACATGTAGCCTGAAAACGACCAGCGCATCTGCCTGTGCTATAACACAGGCAGGCTGGAGAGTGTCTCACTCTTCTTCTATATAGAGTGAGAAGCTATTATGTACTCTTGGTTGTATATAACTCATTGCAGACTCACTGCAACTTCTGAAGGCTTATGCAAATGTTCTCACAGTTGCGTGGAACTTATTTGAAACTTCTGAAGGCACTTGCAAATGCCTTCAGAGTTGTGTTGAACTTATTCGCAACTTCTGAAGGCTCATGCAAATGTTTTCACAGTTGCGTGGAACTTATCTGCAACTTCTGAAGACACATGCGAATGCATTCAGAGTTGTGTTGAACTTATTTGCAACTTCTGAAGGCACTTTCAAATGTCTTCAGAGTTATGTGAAACTTATTTGAAATGTCAATGAGGTTCTGGTGGCTCATTACACTATTCAAAAGTTGTAAATTTTTCCCAAATTCTTATATTTTTAACGATTTTTTCGCCTTTTGCTTATTTTTGAAGCATTTTACAGCGATCTGGGGCGATTTTCGAGCACCTTTTTCTCAGCACCAAGGAGTGGGGCTTGTCCCGACGGGTCAAATCTGAAGGGTAGCTTGTCCCGGAAATTCAAATTTGGGAGTGTGGCTTGCCCACCTTCCATGTAAATCTGTGTTCTGAACCCATACCATGGTTTTTCAATTCTGAAGGCAAGATTGATGACCCGTTTTTCATGTATGAATGCCAAGTTTTTTACAGTAAATTATTTGCAAAGTCGGTCATCTAATCTGTCCAGTACAACCCAGTTGATAAGTTTTTCATAAATTATACCAGCATATTAGTTCAAATTTCACAAACCGAACAAAAATATAAATGAAAACATTTTATTAAAATCAACAACACAGTAGATGCTAGATAATTTACAAAACATGACAGACACAGCAAACACAAAAAACACAATTCCGAAAACATACTTAACAAAACTTGGTTGATTGCTTAATGATTGCACCATATGGTTTTACGCAGCCACCTCAGGGGCCGAGTATATACTATATTCAGATTTTCAAACTCCTACGTTATTTTGGGTAGGTCAAATTTCTAGTGTTAATTAACACTAGAAGGGTAATAACACTCTCTCAGCTCTGTCACAATATTATTCAACTTGGCTGAACTGTCATGCTCTGAAAATGCCGTAGAATGCAAAACATCCAGCTCCGGGGTGGAATCGAACCACCAACATTCTGATCATTAATCAGATGCTCTGATGCACACAGCACTACTAACTGAGCCAACCGGGCTGATATGCAAATTTCAAAAATTGCACATAATATACTTAAATCGATCACACCTAATGAAACGAAACAAATTTTGATTTTTTAAAAGAAACACAGCTGATGATTATTAACACAGCAGATGCTTAAAAATGGTATACAGATGAGGCATACATGTCTCATGAAACATAAATCGACATAAATTATATTTCCATTCTCTGATATCAACATATCAACAGTATCGTTTATCCGATGTCAACATTCATATACACTTCTGTTTGCTTGTGACTTTCACAATTTCTCAACCAAAGTTGAAACTCAGCTTAAGGAGCGTTAAAGAAAGTCTTACTTTGTTGTCTCAGTGGTACAGTGGTTAGTGTTTGACTTTGAATCGACGGAACCGAGTTCAAATCTCGGTGAGACCAGTTTTCGTTAAATGCGACTGTAATTTTTGATTTAATTTTTCGTAAAAAGCTTTTGACCTAAAGAATTCATCAGTTTTTTCTTAAGACATGCTTCGAGCTACTCAGTAGTAAATGTGAGCAGCACGATGGACTTGAAAATATTTTATCCAAAAATAATGGCCGCGTTTAATATTTCCTGTGGAATATTGACACTCAAACCTCACAATGTAACCACTTCTCACTCAGCAGAAGAGCTTGTTCAAGTCCAATATTTAACCAAACAGTGCAAAAAATTAGAGCACTATGGTGCCACACTGCCACGGATAATAGATCTTTTACTAGTAGCACGATACTTTTAAAAATGCATACTGAACAAACAGCATTCAAAGAAAGCGCACAGTTAAGACATAGCTAGCCAATCATTAATCATATTAGAGCCTGACCAAAGATTGGACCTGACACAAAAAAGAGATACGCTATTTTACTACAAAAGAACGAACTGCATCCGCAAGCACCAAGAAAATCGAGTAGTCACAAAAATCACGCCATCGCAGTTTTGTCTCAAGGTTCAGCAATTTCTCGTCAGACTTTAGTTATGTGCAGCAGAAAACCAAGCTTTCGTCAGGAGACAAAACCTACAAACACGAAAGACAGAAATCAGGCTGTCCGCATCAGTTTGGCAGCTTTTTGTTCTTGCACGTCTTTCAGTTGCTGTTTGACAACTTCTTCGCGGTATTTCAAGAATTCTAAATATTCTTCGGGATCCATGTCTTCCCTGAGAACCTTGATGCCCATCTGGTGACAACGCCACAGCACGAATCGACCTGAAAAAATAAAAACTAAGCAAAATCAGCAAGCCAATCATTTTTTCAGGCAAAGTCACTACTTTTGAAGTCTATGTCACAACCTTGAATCTGAAAATTAATTGACACAAAATAAATTAATAAAGCCATCTATTTTCGAGAAAACTAGGAAAAGACAAAGGTGTTTTCTTGATCAATTGATTGCAAAAGCTGTAATCAAAAGATTAATCGAACCAAGAGTATATACAGCGTCCCTTAGAATAGTTGGACTCTGTGCTAGATGCCATTATGGTGAGCGCCCCTCAATCCATTACTAGGGGGGTCAACCCCCTAAATAAATTTGCCTGAAAATATGCCACATATGCCTACATATTTTTTCCAGTGGCATTCCTTTGTGATAATCGTCAGTGGCTTTGATCTTGGCGATTTCGTAGACATGCTTGACAGTGATCCTGCCGGCGATCTCTCGGCGAGGCTGCATGGCGCCACGATTGATACCAGCCGCCTTCAGCAGGAACCTGAAACAAAATAAGCAAATGTTGTGCAAAAATAGGAGCATATTACCATGGATATTAATTGTGTTTGAAATCTTCGAAAAATCTTTAAAAAGGTGTTCGAGCAAAAGGTGCAACACAGCACACAGAGTCACATCTTCCTTGTTTCGAAACCATCCCAGGTTCAGGTGATAGCACCAAAACAAGGGAATTGCTAACTACATACTCCGTGTGAGGCGTGAGCGTAACATGATACCGCCGTCCACCCTCACTATCATAATGTATATATTTTGTTTTAAAGCCCGATTGATACTCGTCCTTGTTTCTGTCTATCGTTTTGTCCTTATGCCATTCCGAGAAAACAACGTCGCAAAATATGTACACTTTCGTTCGACTAAAAATCGTAAATTAATTAAACTAACAAACACACTGATACAAATCACTGCCTACTACAAAACAATCCAAAACCAACCTACCAATTAACAGTTGGCGTTTCAGTGACAAACGTAAAACTGCGATCTGGGTTGATGCTGATTCGCGTGGGGATCGGGGCTCCATCGATGATATTCTCAGTTCTCTCGTTGAATTCCTTGCAAAACTGGGCCACATTAATTCCCCGCTGTCCCAGTTGTGGGCCGAGGGGCGGGGCGGGGCTGGCCAATCCAGCCGGAATGTGAACGGCCAAGTAGGGCGGATGAATGACTTTGGCCACCACCTTTTTGGCTCGCCGCACGGTTTTGGCTGGCTTGCTCATTGAGGCTGAGCAACGAGCAAGTGGCTTTAATAGGACATTAAAAGGTGGGATTAGCTAGGTATTCTAAAATGAAAAAAGGTTATACATATCATTTTTCAGTAAGGGTCGATTCATACTTACAGCCGTACGTCCGTTACGCCAGCAAAGTCAATCAAGCCACTAAGTGTAAAACATCAAATTGTATAAATCGACCCTAAGTGATAAGGACTGAAAATCATATTTTTTTTAAACCTGCAGACTAAGATTTCTAAAAAATTTCTTGATGCCTTCTTATCTGAAGGATTCCACATGTTATTGTTTTTAACCAGTTCCTAGCTTAACTTAGTCAGTTGAAGCTAAAAAAATATTTCCGACTTTGAGGTTGCATTGGGCTTTAATCTTAAGACTTAAGTTTACAGGTGTTACAAGTCATATAATGTATGTATATAATAGTCAAAAGTTTTTGCTACATAAAAAATACCAAAATAAATTTTGCATCCAAATAGAGTTCTAACTCTCAAAAAAACGCTGTCGCTGGTAAAATGGTACGAATAACATAGAGCCGAATTCTGTCGCTCTCCATAATTATAAATGACCAGACTATAATACTCCAAAAAAATTTGTCCGGAGACTTCGACTACCTTTTTTTGTCAAAATAAATTGCTGCTGTTTCATTAGATGTAACTTTCCATCGTTCTGCAATTTATACTAATGCGAGTACCTCGAACACAGAGTTCTATGCTATTGTGAAAATAATTAAATTTGGGGAGGTGGAGGCCCCACATCCTGTGGGGGGAGGAGGCGGGATGGAAATGGGACTGAGCATTTTTTGAAGCATTTTACAACGATCCAAGGCGATTTTTTCGTTTTCAGCGACCTTTTTTTTCAACGCCAAGAAGGGAGGCTTGACCCGATGGGTCAAATCTGAGGGAAGAGCTTGTACCGGAATCTCGAATGTGGGGGAGGCACCCCTTTCCTCCAAGACCCCCCAACGTACATCTGAGGGAAGGAGGGATCCACTCCAACGACCATTTCTGATTACGTCATCTGAACTATAATTTCAGCTTCAAAAAGAAGTACAATCATGTTAATTAGAAAAACGGAAACACACTTTCTTTGGCGAAATAACTAAGCTTCATTACACTTATTATGCGTCTTATTTAAAAGTTTTCAAATTTAATTCATAACCAAACACAACAAAGCGTGAATGACAGAACACCAAGCCAATACACAACTGAATGTTTAGTTTTACTGAACAAAACAATAATATGAACAATGAACAATCAAAATCAACAATTCAAAACGACAGTATATGGTTACTGATAAGTCAATATAGTATTATATACAACAACTGTTTAAGATTGGCGGGACAAGGATCTCAAAGTGATCTACCAGCGCACGACTAAGAACTGACTGTCGCGAAAATTTCCAAAAACATGAAGCAACTTATTCTCTAAATTCTCCCACAAATACATCCCTAAAACTTGGAAAACCCCCATCTCAGACCGTTTTACTACAAAAATAATCAACAAAAATGGCAATATTGATGCCAATAACGACTTGAAATATGCGAAGCAAATACAAAGTTAAGCTATAATTCCCCACAATCACTAATAGTCACTTTCATAGTGGGTTTGCCCGAAGTCGAGCCCACCCGTTCAATTTGTCTAACAACAGTCAGTCCGTCGACAACGCGACCAAACACCACGTGTTTTCCATCCAGCCAGTCAGTTTTTGCGGTGCAGATAAAAAACTGAGATCCATTCGTATCCGGGCCAGAATTGGCCATTGATAAAATACCGGGACCGGTGTGTTTCAGTTTGAAGTTTTCGTCCTCAAATTTCTGGCCATAGATCGACTTTCCTCCGGTTCCGTTTCCTTTCGTAAAATCTCCACCTTGTATCATGAAATTCGGAATAATCCTATGAATAATACTACCAGCATATCCGAACCCTTTTTCCCCAGTACAAAGAGAGCGAAAATTCTCCGCAGTCCTGGGCACAATATCACTTCGGAGCTCAATGATAACTCTACCAATATTTCGGATACCAATCTTGATGTCTAAATAGGTTTTGGGCAAAAGTGAGGAAGGATTGTTTGGAATCACAGCCGAGCTTGCTTCCTCCGTTTCCACTTTTTCGTCACTCTTTTCAGGCGTTTCATTTTCGTCATTTTCTCTTTCGCCCTCTGGCTTGCTGGCGTATTTTTCCAGCCACTCTTCGTCGGCCCAGACTGGTCGCGAGGAAGTAGCCGATCGTTTGGATGGTTTGGCAAAATTTACACGAATCGTCCGACCGTAGAGTTCGGAATCGTCCATGTTATCTGCCGCCGCTGATGCATCCTCGGCTAGTTCAAACTGGATAAAAGCTAAAATATGCAGAAAGGTTTTGCTATAGTTAATCTGCTGTTAACTAACTTTGTTAGCAACGATCCAGAGCTGTTGGCTAATTTATTGTCTTTATGTCTGTCCTAGAGTTGAGTCTGCCTGTGATTTGTGAAGCTTGGAAACTAGGTCTATTAGATAGTTCAGAAATATTATATATACGAAAAAGCTTCTGAAAATAACAACGTAAGCTATTCTAAACGCTGTGCTGAAGCTGTAGCTGGAAACTCTATATATAGCAGCGCCGCTATTTCATGGCCTAGTTTTGGTCTACAAAATTCTGCATTGTCTAGTTGACTTACACACCGATGACCGATGCCCTTTTTACCCTTCTGCGCTGAATTGTATACACGGACGGATGTACGGAATAACTGTATTACGTTTACGTATACTATATATGTACGGAAAACTTTATAGATATTTTACTCTGTAATCTTTATCTTGAAAAATATAAATCTAAAAATAAGTCTTCACTTGTCTGCACAATTAATAACCAAAACTAACCAAAGCCCCGATGCTGTTGCGTTTCGTAGTCCAGCGGTATTTGAATATCGACAATTTCACCAAATGAAATAAAAGTGGCATTGAGCAGTTTTTCATCAACTTCGGGTGCAAGACCTCCAACATAAAGTGTGCACTTTCGCTGTTGTGCTGTGGTCATTGTACCTTAAAATAAATAAATTCGGTTATGATTCTAAACTTAATAAATCAAAGATTTAGGGTATCCACGATTTATATATAGATATATACACATAGCGTTTCTACGAGTTTTTAAAAATTCCTGCCGACGAGTTTAACTTTGATTCGTTAAAATTTAATAACGGCTTTACATCAATGTACGGTAAATTTTAATAACGGCTTTACATCAATGTACGGATCGGATACATTTTTTTCTTCGTACCAAGGACAGGGTGTCACTTGAAAGGCCTAGTTTAGGCCACGTTTCACCCTTCTCACCAGTGGCGTATTTAGGGGGGGGGGGCTGGGTGGGCTGCACCCCCCCCCCTTTGCGATTTGCGCCCCCCCCCCCTTTGTGGGTCGCAGCCCCCCCCCCCCCCCCTTTCCCAAACTTCGGAAGCTGACAAAAGTGTTTCTGATACCTCCACAATGACAAATTCTACCTTCAAAATTTAAAAAATCTCTAAATTTTTCCCATTCTGTTGATGTTTTTTCGGCTTACATACCTTTTTCTTTGTGCTACCTGATGCCTATATATATGCCAGGTCTATTATCATATTCTGTGTTAGTTGATTAATGTCTCACATCTTTTTATAGTCAGATAGGGTAAAAAATTAAATACAAAGTATAATATTTTCTGCTCTGCTGCATATATACATGTTTGTTTATATTTTTTTGCATACATGATAGTTTTTGGCGATTTTTTCACTTTTTGTTAATTTTAATTTTTGAAGCATTATCACACCAATCTGCAGTACCTCAGCCACAAAAAATTTCGGGGGGGAATGACTTTTCCTTTTTTAAAACGTGTTAAAAATTCATTTAATTGCTATTTTAACGCTAAAAACGACACGTTAGCAATTTTCGGCCAATTTATAGTTTCTGTATAATAAAATTAGCCAGAGTCGACCATTTGGAACTTTGAATAGTGATCTGCTAACGGCACGTGTATCCGCGTCTCGTGTATCATTTTGCAGCACTAAAATTGAAAAACACATCAGAAATGGTCGTTTTTGACGACGGATCAGAAAAAGCCACCTGGCAAAAGCATATTGCAACGGGCTTGCCCCTTTAGACCAAGATTCCGTGTACATGTATGGTGTCAAGCAATGATTAATTGCTACAAAGTTTGCCACAGCTGCCACATTTGAAACTAATTTACGATCATTACACAATATTTAGCTCAGAATGCGTGCCGTGCGTCTGTTTGGTTCATTAACCAAATTTGTTAGACCTTTACTATATAAACTAAGGATGATTCTCTGCAATTAGTTTGCAAGTAATACTAAAGTGTGCTTCGTGAAAGCTAACAAGGCTTGCAAAAGCATATAAATCATCGCAAAACCCCAATTTTTGAACGCAGCCATAAAATAGCGTACGCTGGCCCATCTTACAAAAATATTCACTCCAACTGGGCCTATTTTTTGATCCATGGGCTTAAATATTAATGTTTAATATTTTAAACTTATATAAATATTTTTTATTATTTAATGTCAAAAGTGCAGTTGTCAATGCAAAGTCTATGGTTAAAAACTCAAAAAGCTCCAACTTCTGAGGGCTGCCGCCCCCAGACCCCCGCATTGTTACATGCTTGCTGTAGATCCACTAAATTTTTTTATTTTATGTAAAAAGTGCAGTTTTCAATGCAATGTCGATGGTTGAAACCTCAAAAGAGGTAAAACTTCTGGGGGCTGGCGCCCCCAGACCCCCGCATTGTTAAATGCTTGCTGTCGATCCATTTAATTTTTTTATTTCATGTAAAAAGTGCAGTTTTCAATGCAATGTCCATGGTTGAAACCTCAAAAAAGCTAAAACTTCTGGGGGCTGCCGCCCCTAGACCCCCGCAATGTCAAGTGCTTGCTGTAGATCCACTATGTACATATTTTTATTTCATGTAAAAAGTGCAGTTTTCAATGCAATGTCGATGGTCAAAATCTCAAAAAAGCTTCAGCGTCTGGGGGCTGACGCTTCCAGACCCCCGCAAAGTTAAGTGCTTGCTGCAGAGTGCAGATCCACTATTGTAGTTTACCGTTGGTAACAATTACAAACTCCGGTTTCCGCCCCGCCAGACCCCCTTGATCGGCGGTGGCTCACAGTTGCCCCGCACCCCCCCCCCGGTCGCAGCCCCCCCCCCTTTGTGAAATCCTGGATACGCCACTGCTTCTCACCACCGGTTTTTTGTTTTGAATTTTTGTTTGTTCTTCGTTCTGATATTTATAAATTATAAATATATATCTCTTGTTGTTTTGTAACTGTTTTAGATAATTGAGTTGCTAACCTTTTTATATTCGCTGTTGTTAACTCTATTATTTTGTATTGGTTGTGGTGAGTAAACTTTCTTCTTCTTTTTCTTCTTCTTCAAAAAATCCTGCCAGCTTAGCCTGGAGAATCCTGCTAGCTAAGTCTAGACGATGCCTTAAAACGTCATAACGCACTCAAAACTGGTTTACATTCGGTTGGGGGGGAAAAATTATTTTCGGCCCTAATTCGCTTCGTACCCCATCTTTTAATAAAAATATGAAACCCCCATCGTCAGCCATGCCCCCAATCTGATCTCTAGCCCTCAAAATAGCTGTCGCCCCTTTTAATAAAAATTTGAATTGAAATTATTGGTGTTGAATCCCTTAGGGGTCGAATAAGTCGGAAAAACGGCATTTTTTCGACTAATGATTCGGAGTCCCCCTATATCCCCCGAACCCAGGGGGGTCAAAATTGAACGCTCTTTCGAATAGGCTAGGTTAGAAGTTTGTTGAATGCAAGCCTTAGCTGGAAATCAAACTTTGTCTAAAAATTAAACTTTACATGGAATTTTTTGCACAAAATTGGATTTAGGCAAAAATACTTGATGAAACGAAAATCTGTTGCTACCATTGAAAGAGCAACTTCTAAGCTACTAAATGCTGAAAAAATTTTGTAAATCGGTTCAGGCTTTGAAAAGTTACAAATCTTTTTCTGAAGCTACCTGGACCAAGCTGATAGCAGCGTTACAACACAAGTAAGGTACAATACAAAATTCGGGCTATATCTGCAAAATTTTTTAAATTATGAAGCGAGTTGAGGTTTCTCAGGGTGGTAAAGTTATTTTTGGTGCTTCTTAACAGGTTTTTCTTTCAAATTAGGCCTCAGGCTTAGGCTTAGGCTTAGTGCTTAGGCTTAGCGCTTAGACTCAGAGCTCAGGCTTAGGCTTAGTGCTTAGGCTGAGGCTTAGTGCTCACAATTAAAACTCAGTTGTGGATGAGCAAAAAATCAGTCTTAGTTTCCTGCATCAAATAAAAGGACATTTGCTACTGTGGAATAATGAATAAAGCTGAACTTTAAAACCGAAGTTGCCATCGGCGTGAGCTTGGCTCTGAGCATTAGAGAAGTTTCGAACTAGGATTTGAAGCATTAGAATTTATTGTAACGCCGTATTTGTGCCTTAAATGTGATATTTTTTGTGGGGAACAATGTTTGATAGCCATCTGCTGGGCAAAACAATTATAAAATTTTGAATTTTAAGTTCATTTTGGCCCGTATTCACATACTAAGTGTAACGCTTAAACTTAAGGCCGATTCACACGCTGCGTTTTTGTCGCTGCGATTTTGACGCAAAACTCAAGACGCAGGGTGTCGCACACGAAACGCAGCGTCTGAACAAACGCTGCGTCTCGCAAACTATTTTGCTGCGTCTTTACTGTTTTAAAAATGTGACAAACAGCTTTGCGAGTATTGTTGAAACCAACATGTCCGCAGCACCAAAACGCACTGAAAACGCAGGCCGAATTGCAGTCTGGCGTTTAAAACGCTGCGGCAAAATCAAGACGCAGGCCTTCCGCACTGAAATTGCTGCGTCTGTTCAGACAGTGCGTTTTACCGCAGCGGCGAAAACGCTGCGGCAAAATCGCAGTAAAATCGCAGCATGTGAATCGGCCTTTAGTGTTTACACTTAGTGTTAGCGCTTATAAGCGCTAAGTGTTATTCACATACTTAGTGTTTATTTAAGCGCTTAGCAAACACTAACGCTTAACTTAGCGTATCAATTTTGTATTCACATATATACTTAAAATTTAGTGTTTGGCTTAGAATTAAGTGCTTAAGTTTAGGGACCTCGTGAGCTCCCTAAGCGCTAAGCGCTTAGTTAGGGGATGGTGTGGGGAAGGGATAGGGAGAGTGGGGGAGGTTTTTGGCCGCCATGGGAAGAAAGGGCATGCAATTTAGGATATATTAGTGACATTTTCCGACCAATTCGATCCATTTTGCTCGTTTAATCGCCAAAAATAAAAAATGCACTTTGTTGTCCAAATTCGTTTTTTTACAATTTTGAGTAGAGCATCTTAATCGAAGTAATTTTTCTTCAAGAACTTCTATTTGAAAATTTATATTTTTCACGATATGCCCCCTGAAACATGTAGAGCTGATTTTGCATTTTTCAGGAATCCACTTGCTGAAAACATTTTTTACAAATTTATAGTTCGAGAAAAATATATATTATTAATAAGAAATAGTAATTTAAATAAATCTATAATCGGATTTATAAATACCAAATGGAAATGCCGATAAATAACGAATTCCGGATCCACATCAAACAGGGAGCGCACTCCAAGCCAAAGCCAAAACTAAGCACAAAAGTTGCTAAACGCTAAGTTTAGTATAACACTAATTTTTAAACGTTTATTTTGTGAATAACAGTTTAGTACAAATTAAGCGCTAACACTTAGCAAACGCTTAGCGTTAGTATGTGAATAACTCTTAGTATGTGAATTCGGGCCTATGTGTTAATATTTGCTCATAAAATTTCAGACTGATATAATGAACGAGCTGGGCCCGATTTATCGAAGCAAAATGTTCGTCGTTGAAAATGTTCGTCGCTGAAAATGTTCGTCGTTGAAAATTTTGGATTGATCGAAACATTTTCAACGGCGAACATAACACGTAATTATAGGACAAATGTTCGTCGTTGAAAAACAAATGTTCGTCGTTGAAAAACAAATGTTCGTCGTTGAAAAAGCAAATGTTCGTCGTTGAAAATGTTCGTCGTTGAAAAAACAAATGTTCATCGTTGAAAAACAAATGTTCGTCGTTGAAAAACAAATGTTCGTCGTTGAAAAACAAATGTTCGTCGTTGAAAAATTTTCAACGGCGAACATTTTAACGGATGTCTTGAGCTTAGTGATGTGAGCGGAAACTGAAACTGAAACTGAAACTAGTTTCAGCTTGTACAGGTTTCAGTTTCAGCGCCTGAAACTTAAACTGAAACTGAAACTAAATCTATGTTGCAGCTGAAACCTCAGCTGAAACTGAAACTAATCTAAGGCTGAAACTGAAACTGAAACTTAAACTGAAACTAAAATCTGTCCAGAGCTGAAATAGCAGCTGAAACTGAAATGCCGCTGGAGCTGAAACTTAAACTGAAACTGAAACTAAAATTACGGGCAAGCTGAAACTGAAACTGAAACATAGTTTCGGTTTCAGGTCAAGTGATTTTCCGCCAATGCTGCTTTTCTTGCGTGTGTCTGAGTGTGTATGTGTGGGGATACGTGTGTGCACTGTGCACAAGCTGAAACTGAAACTGCAGTTTCAGTTTCAGCCTTAGGCAGTTTTAGTTTCAGCAGCCCCATCATCACACACATTATAACAAGAGTACATAATAGTGTCTCACTCTTTATAGAAGAAGAGTGAGACACTCTCCTTTCTGCCTGTGTTATAGGGCAGGCAGATGCGCTCGTCATTTCCAGCCCACATGTTGCCGTTTTATGCAACATGTGGTTAGCCAATCAGAAGCGACCTTCGCTTCTGATTGGCTGGACGCATGTGCATGTGCTCCAATCAGCACCCAGGCGGCCTCACGTGCTCCAATCAGCACACTGGCCGCCATTACAGCTATTTCATTGTTAAATTTTGCCAGGATCGGTCGGGTTGGGGGGTTTTTTGTTTTTTTTTGTTCCGAATTGTATTTTGCCTACATTTTTATCACCGTTTTCAGGAATTATTGCTAGTATGTGCTGGATATAATGTTAACTGGTAAGTTAAATGTGTTTTTGACAATTTTCAGGCAATAGCACGTGAGGCCACCTGCGTGCTGATTGGAGGACGTGCACATGCGTACAGCCAATCAGAAGCAAAGGTCGCTTCTGATTGGCTACCCACATGTTGCATAAAACGGCAACATGTGGGCTGGAAATGACGAGCGCATCTGCCTGCACTATAACACAGGCAGAAAGGAGAATGTCTCACTCTTCTTCTATAAAGAGTGAGACACTATTATGTACTCTTGATTATAATAGCTTCTAGTTTTTGGTGTGGCCGATTTTGTTAAAAATTGCAAGTTAACCCTTTAATGCCCAGAGCATCTCGCGCCAGGCAGCCTGATTCTAAGACCTTCTAGTTTTTTGATCATTGCTCGAGTTACGTGCATCGTAGAGAGATCGCGAAACCACCATTCGATAGAAAAATGAATGGTGCATAAATCATAGTGAGTTGATTAATTGTCTAGGACGCACCGTTTTTGCGTTATAAGTGCTCAAAGTTGAGAATTTGTGAAAAAATTGCGCCATCGCTCAGGCAATAGAGTACCTCCCCCTAGAGTATTAACACAAAAGTCGTGCGCTTGCCATAGTTGAAGGCTAGCAATAGAGTACAACATTTGTTGTATCTGATGCATACAAAGTTGACTGCTGGCGGCGCAACCCAAAATCTTGATGAGGTCACGAAGAAAATACTACTTTTGCGATGAAAAAAAGTTAAATTTGCACATTACTTATGGAAGCATAGGTTTTGTTGTGCGGCAGAAGATTCAAAATTTGGCCACTAAATATAAAGATCTAAGCTTTCTGAAAAAACAATTTGCAGTTCAGCTGAATAGAATGAACAAATCAAGTTTTATGGCCCCCGATTGGGTATTCATCACGTGATGTGCCAAATGGCAGCTCTGGGAATTAAAGGGTTATGTAATGTGAAAACATCAGTGCAAAAACGTTTTGATTTGTTTCCAAAGTTTTTTCAAATTTATTTTTTAACTCTTTATAAGAAAATACCCAGAAAATCATAAAAATCCCAGAAAATTTTCACTGCATGATGAACCTCCAAATATGGGGCTATAAAACTTAACCAGTTTATTTTAGTGACTGTATCTTTTAATTGTTTTTGGGAATTGTAGATCTTTGTATTAGGTCTAGGTGGCAATATTTAATCGTACTGTCACAGTGCCAGACAACGAAACTTATGCTTAAGGTAAACGTAAAAGTTGACTTGAATTCAACTGGGCTTCCGAACATTCAGACAGCCTTTACGGATACTTTCGGGCAATTTGTTACGGACATTCGGAGAACTGTGAATAAAACTACTCCTACTTGGCTCGGACGCGGACAGCCCTTACGGACAAGTATAAACCGGGCTCAAGTCTGACAGAAAGTCCCTAAATGCGCCACTTACTTATTTCAGTGGCATGACTTCCGCGACTACTTGCTGTACTCTATTTCATGTATTAGTCATTTTTGAAAGTCTACCGTAAAATTATATTTAACAGTTTAGATTTAAATTTATTTGGGAATAACGCTGCACCAAATTGACTTTTTTTGAAAATTTAGGTATTCATGCCATGATTATGGAGGCATGCAACAAAGTGCGCAATTTCAGAGCCGTAACAGTGAGGGTAGCCTTAGTGTGTTTGACCGGCCTTAATTTTCGGCCGGCCGGGCCGCCCGCCGGCCGACCCGACGCTCCGGCCGGCCGAAAAAAGGTAAAAGCCGGCCGGCCGGTCAAAATCGGCCGGCCGTCCGGGAGGTTAAAATCCACCGACTGACAAAATTAGGCAGGTATATATAACAATCCGGCAGGCTAAGTTATGCCAAAATGGCCATCTGGGATTTGGATAAATTGGTTTTGTCCGTAAATTCGGCCGCTCCGGCCGGCCTTCCGGCGGCTTTCACGGTCCGGCCAGGCCGGCGGCTTACGCGGCCGGTCACAAGCACTAGGTAGCCTACGCCGATGAATAGCAGTTGAACATATGTATGTATGTATATACTTTACATAGTCCAGGGCCCGATTTATCGAAACAAAATGTTCGTCATCGAAAATGTTCGTCATCGAAAATGTTCGTCATCGAAAATTTTGGATTGATCGAAACATTTTCGAAACATTTGTTTTTTCGATGACGAACATTTGCTTTTTCAACGGCGAGTTCGTCATCGAAAAAGCAAATGTTCGTCATCGAAAATGTTCGCCATCGAAAAGTTCGTCATCAAAAATGTTCGTCATCGAAAAAGCAAATGTTCGTCATCGAAAAAGCAAATGTTCGTCATCGAAAAGCAAATGTTCGTCATCGAAAAAGCAAATGTTCGTCATCGAAAAAGCAAATGTTCGTCATCCGTTTTTAATTCTTACTTTTTAAGGCAAACGCGCATAGCTTGGGCGGGCCTAAGTTGCGATTCATATTTTTGAACAGTATGTCCGTTTGTCCGTATGCCTGGGAGTTTTGGCTAAGTTGAACTGAAATTAACTTTGACTTTGCCGGGCATATACGGACAAAGAGAAATAATGCGGTTTAGTAAGTATAGATGAACGGACATACGGCGACGGGCAAAGTGGCAGATGGCTGTACGGGCGAAGGTATGAATTGAACGGCCATTCTGCCGTTCAGTTGGTCCCAATGTCCATACGGCAGTACGGTTATTTTAATGATTAATATTAAAAATTGGTATTAAAAATACTTTCAATTTCAATTATTTTATTATTATTATTAATATTAAAAATATAATAAATAATATATTATAATAATATAATAAATTAATATTTTGCGCTGTTGTGCTATTTACATTAATATTTAATTAATAATAAATAAGGCTGGCTATTTATATTTATATTAAAATTATTGCCAGCTGCTTATGTACCTATAGATGTTCGCAGTTGAAAATTTCAACGGAGGTACCGAGCTCCGTTGAAATGTTCGTCATCGAAAAAATTTTCGATGACGAGCTTTTGTCATTTAGAACATAATAATGTTCTAAAACACCAAAGCTCGTCATCGAAAAATTTCTCGATGACGAACATTTTCGATGACGAACTTTCGATGACGAACATTTGTCTTTTGATAAATCACCGTTGAAAAAACAAATGTTCATCATCGAAAATGTTTCCATCAATCCAAAGTTTTCGATGACGAACATTTTCGATGACGAACATTTGTCTTTTCAATAATGAACATGTATTTTCGATGACGAACATTTGGTTTTTCGATGACGAACATTTGGTTTTTCGATGACGAACATTTTTGATGACCAACATTTTCGATGACGAACTTTCGATGACGAACATTTTCGATGACGAACATTTTGTTTCGATAAATCGGGCCCAGGTTTATTAATGTAAGCTTGGGATTTAGTAGGGCTGCTCCAGCGACCGTCTAGAATAAGTAAAAATGTGTAGCTAACGCAAAATATAACAAAACTGAAACTGAAACTGAAACTAAATGCTTTTGGAACTGAAACTGAAACTTAAACTGAAACTGAAACTAAATCAATCTCGGAGCTGAAACTTCAGCTGAAACTGAAACTAAAGCAGAGCTGAAACTTAAACTGAAACTGAAACTGAAACAAATTTGTTCCGGAGCTGAAACTACAGCTGAAACTGAAACGAAATTAGGAGCTGAAACTGAAACTGAAACTTAAACTGAAACTCACAAGGCAACTTTAACATCACTACTTGAGCTCCGTTGAAATGTTCGTCGTTGAAAATTTTTTCAACGACGAGCTTTTGTCTTTTAGAACATAATAATGTTCTAAAAAACCCAAGCTCGTCGTTGAAAAATTTTTCAACGACGAACAATTTCAACGACGAACTTTCAACGACGAACATTTGTTTTTCAACGACGAACATTTGTTTTTCAACGACGAACATTTGTTTTTCAACGACGAACATTTGCTTTTTCAACGACGAACATTTTCAACGACGAACATTTGCTGTTTCGATAAATCGGGCCCAGGTCTTATTTTCCGAGAGTTAGCCGAGAGTTAGCCCGAATATGACGAAAAATCAAGATTTTCGACAAAATTTGAATTTTTAGAAAAAGCTAAAAATCAACGTTTTTTTCGCTTGCAAACTGCCAAAAATGAACTCAGCGCATGGGAAAACCTATAAAAACATGTTTTTACGTTGAAAAAATGTTAGTTTGAATTTCCCCCCCCAACCGAATCTGCACCCTCAAAACTATCCAAAAACAAATATTATAGCCATTTTTGGCTTCAAACTTTAGCCTACGTTTACTTCCAAAAACACTGTTTTCGAGGGGTCATAGCTCAGAAAGTCCAAATTCGTGGATAGGCGTTCTATTACAAAAAAGCTTCCCTCAAGGTGCTCTACTCCAGAAAATAGGTCCACTATTCCCCCCCAACTGCACTTGATCCGGATTCTCTAGGCTAAGCTGGCAGGATTTTTCCTGAAAATTTCACTTTTTTAGTACCTAAGCCTCATACTAAGCCAAGGGCGTAGCCAGGGGGGGTTCATGGGGTCTGAACCCCCCCTTTGGGCCAACTCATAAGAAAAATTCAACAAGGGTCCCCCCTTTGGTTTTTGTGGGTTCGCCAGAACTATTTCTGATACGTCCCCAATTCAACAAATTTGGCCCAAAAATCAAAATTTTCTTCACCTCTTTTTCTGAGGGCTGCCGCCCCCAGACAACTGCAACTTAGTAGCTTATTATGTTTCTTGTTATTGTCTTTTATTAAACTCTATGTATGTGTGACTGAGTATATAGGGTATGCAGTTTCTCCTAGTTTAATACAAGTTATAGCATTAACTTTATATATAACTTTATATAAACTTTATAGCACGATCGAGGCTGTTTTCATACATCTGAATGCGCGCGTGCAGGAAACTTAGGGCGTAGCATTCGTGCGCTTCGCGCACTCGTGTCACGCACTCGGCGTTTTTTTTGCACAGCGTGCGTACAAATATATACATGAGAGCACGCTTGACCGAGCTACAAAGTATACTTGTCACATGGCCTCTACGTAATTAGGCATGCTACAAATCTCTGATATGTGCGGCTCCTGCAATCTCTTAACTTCTAAGAGTGCAGTCAGAGATTTGTTGCACTCTCTGAACACACGGTAAGCATAGGCGAATTCGACGCAGCGTGCACTCAAAGATTTGTCGCACGCTTGCTAGAAGTAAGAAAGAACCTTAAAAAGAACGGAAAGAATCGAACCATCGAGCAGCAGCACATCATCAAGGTCCGTAGTCGTCCATCGTATCCACTCGACCACGGCTGCTTCAGAACCAGTTAAAACCCAAGTTGTGATAAAATTAAAGTACGTACAGTGTGAAGGGCTGTCGTAGTCTCCGTTTAGTTACATACCTAGGCTTGTTTATAAACACCAGTTACTTAGTTGTTCCGTCTCAATAATAATGTCATTTATTATTATTCTGTTTAATAACTTCTAACTCTCTAACTCAATAATGTTGTCATTTAAACATTTGCCATCCAAGGTAGCGTAGCCGAGTGGTCTAAGGCGCTGACTTTGAAACTAAAAGTCAGTTGTGCGTGGGTTCGAATCCTACCGCTACCAATATATTTTGTTTTTCACCTGTGTTAAGGCCATGTGACAAGTCTGTTGTAGCATGGCTAGCACTGACACTCAGATATTAGTATGCAACTCTGCTTGGAAAGCCCTCGTGCAAAGCACTCGTGCGCTGCGCGCACTCGTGCTTTGCACTCGGAGCTTTCCAGCGCATCGTGCATACAAATATCTGAGTGCACTCGCAGCCATGCTACAACCCTTACTTAATGCATACGGTATGTGGGATGTGTGTGTAAAGCTCTGGTAACCATAGTTCCAGGTCAACTGCAGCACAGCGGGGCATTACACCGACGGAGCGGTGACGGCAACCCTGCTAGTGAGCCGCTCAATTCTGGGTTCAGAACTAAAAGTCCGGCAGCCCTTTTACTCACTTCCCTTTCAATACTGGAGTCAGGATAACCAGAGCATGTGCGTATGAGGTGCAAACTAAGCTCAATACAGAATATATGCAAGTCATAATTCCTACGCTTAGTAGCCTAAAAACCTCAATATCTTATAATACTTAACCTCATAATATACCTTAATGTAAAAAGAAAAAAAGGGAGAACATGATAAAACGGGCATGAGAACCATGTAAAAAAAAGAATTGAGCAACGCAGTAAAATAAAACAAATGTACAGTACAGTGTACACCAACGCAGACTACTGCACAGTAAAACCACACCTTTCAGGCCTATAGTATAATACAATATATTGATCTATCTGTATACACATTTACAACACAGTGGTCTTCTTAATGCAATACTAACACTGGGTGCTACAGTAACGCAGGCTCGCCATAACACATATACGTGAACGTAGTAAGGCTATATATATATATATATATATATATATATATATATATATATATATATATATATATATATATATATATATATATATATATATATATATATATATATATATATATATATATATATATATATATATATATATATATATATATATACATATATATACATATATTACTTTGTGCACATGTTATCGCCAATCAATAAAACTCAACTATTATGTATATTAATGACCCTTCAACGCGATAAGACCAAAGACCAAATTGTGCCACCATAGATTAGCAACCATAAATTTGTATCATAAATATCCTATAAACATCGTCCAATTTATGACTTTGTCTGCTACCTGACCCGAAGTTCGCACTCTTGAGAAGTTGCGGTCTAGACTAATTTGTCACTAGCACTGATAAAACGGAATAAATATAAATAACCAACGGGAACCAAGAAAACTAGTGAGTGAAAATAAGCAGACATATTAAAGTCTGAAATAAACAAGTGCCGCAGGTAAGGTCATTGTACACAAGGACCGACAGGTCTTTACGCTGCTTTTCCCAGCGTACTTTACACGTGTTTTGACATTTTGATTAATGGCTGGTCTAAGTTTTGTTATTCTAGCCGGTCCATTTGTCAAATTTTGTTTTATTGGTGGTCAAGTTTGATTTGCTATACATGCGGCTATGTAATAATAGCTTTTTGTTTTCCGGCAATAATTAGTTCAAAAAGTATTTCAAAGTTGATTTTTTAATTTAAAGAAGCTTAAAAACAATGTTTGCAGTTTGATGTGCTAATTAAAGTATTCCTATTTCGTAATCGTAACCATAATTTAGGCTAAGTTTCAAACGCGCGTTATATGTTTTTTGAGCATCACCTTACAAGAATAAGTAACCGTTTACAATTGACAGCCAAGTTTTTCGCCAAAAAGTGCAAACCGACGCACTTTTTTCTGTTTTACAGTTGATGCTTCATTGATATGAAAACAATTCAGTGAAAGCTAAAAACCAAAACGAGATCTCCAAATATATACTGGACTTCAGACGAATTAGTTGGAGAGTATTAAACGTAGCAACGAAAATTGTAAGGCGACAGGCATAAACTTTGTGGAAGTGATAAAGGCAGCTAAAAATTTTGCATAAGATTGCTGCTTGTTTCATGCAAACATGTGCGTACGGTTATAACTATGTACGTAAAATGGCTCAGCTTACTTATCTACATATGTATCTCACCCTGCATTGTGACTTTGTAATCTCATTTTTGTGCAAAATGTGTTTTTTACAAACCATAACAAAATTTCCTTCAAACTACATAACTACCTGTAACAATATGTCTATTATCTTTGCTTGGTCCTACCGTTAAACTGCCATTTTTGGGCCTGAAACTACACATGTTATTCCGATACAAAAGGCTCGAACTTTTGCTTTGCCTAAAACGGAAACTTTACCAAGACAATTTATCTGCGTGTCAGTGCCATTTTATACTGAAGTATTTGTAAGGCTTCACCGGGAGTACCCCCCTAACCTCCCTTCACTCAATCCCTTACCTTTTACTTATTTCCACTTGTGAACATACGTTCAATATAATTGTCGTATTGTGTAACTTCTGTCTGTGACCTGGCTTGCTAGCTAGTCAGTGTCTGGAGAGTGTACGAGAAGTGTGGTGTGTTGAGTTTTTGGTTCAAGTCCGTCCGTTCTGTTAAATTTTGTGACTTATAATCTGGCGCAGATGGCCTGTCGCTCTAATCCTGTTTTCTATCATTAAATTACTTTCTTTTGGTGGACTTTGTGTATCTTCTGGCTCTATTTCCGGCAGTTCTATTTTAGGCTTAGGGTGTCAGGTAGAGCCTACTGCGCGTGCATTCCGTTGTCCGTGCGCCTACTGCGCCTAACCCTTTAGGTAAGCCACTCTACTCGACGGTGTCCGGCAATTTCGGCTTGTACGGAAGACCCCGACTTTGACCTGGAAGCTCCGCCTTCGACGACGAAAAGGTAGAGTCTAGCTTCCAAAAGTCTACCCCGGCTTAGGCTTGAGCCATTAGTAAGTGCCCATTAACTACGGCCTTACATATTTATTTCTATAAGAACAGTCAGTACATGTATAATGTCGATACATAAGTTAGGGTGGTATACATTTTGACAGTTTAAAATAAAGCTTCGGCAAGACTTTCAAAAAAATGACGGATTTCTTTAAAATTTTGAACTAACTAAAAAGACTACCAGATTGATGAAAACATTCTTAAAATAAGAACGGGTTAGACCTTTTATGAATGACTTTTCAGAGTAGTATAAGAGCCACAAAAATTTACATACAGTTTCCCAAAGTTCTCAAACAAATACACAAAAAACCAATTTTTGAGCCATAAATTAACCGTAGAAGCTTGAATCAATTTCAAAATTAGCTCAAACTTTTCTGTCAACATTTGCAATGTCTATGTCAAATTTGATTATGTTCGATTAAGTATTATTTGATTTTTTGCAAAAACTTTACGTAATTATTATTTTTAGCAAAGAGCTGGATTTGATTCATACCTAAATCCAACGGTTTAAAACCGCGTAACTTGTCATTTAGTTTTTTTCGGAAACAGTTTTTATAATTCACTTGGAGACTTGTAGACCAATCACATTTGAAACTACCTAAGAGCTGGGTTTGATTTTTACCCAAGTGAAAGGCTTATGGCAAGACAGTGAAACGCTAAACAATTAACTAACGAACAGACGCATATCGGGAACACACTCGTGTTCACGTACAATCACACTGAACAAAACACAATCAAACGTACACACAACCTAGAGCACCAAGCTCACGTTGTTTTACAGTGTTGTAAAGAAGGCTGCTGCAAAAGTCATCCACAGGCATCATCATATAATCAGACACACACGCACACACACCTATTGTTAATTTTATCACACAGCCTTACGTTTCAATCCAGGGGCATCATAAGAACCTGTTGCGGTGTGCCGCAACAGGAAAAACCCTCAACCCCAAACCAAAATCAGCATTTGCACTTGGAGCGGAAATCCCGCCAGTTAAAATAAGTTTCATAAATTCTGTACGGCAAAACCGTAAACACCTCTACCACTTTTCTGGAACGGAGATCCCGTCGAAGATCAACGCGCAGCGAAACACCATGGCATCTGCCTCAAATATAAGTGATCTGGATTGGTCTTATTTGAAAAGCATTGGGGCTGACGCAAGCGCCAAGTACATATGGCCTACGCCGCAGCAAAAGAGTCAGACTGGATGTTGGACTATTCAAATCACAAAGATATTGTTGTCAAAAGTTTTTGTGAGGAGGAGGGGTATAATCCCTCACTACCTTTGACAAAATTTGGGGTTGTGAGATCCATGACCACCACTATGGTCCAAGAAATGACCAACTTTGAGAAAAAGGCTAAAAATTATCGTTCATTTTGCCCCCAAATCATGCTGATGCAATCTACATCAAACCAAATCACTTTATTGAAATGCATTACGCTCCGGCTACCTGTAATTTGCAAAAAAAACTTAGAAAACTTTTCGAAACTGAAAATGAACAGGAATTGACTGAGCAGTTGCACCAGGAAACGGGTTGGCACATTCGCTACCATGCTCAACCCGACCTGTGGGAAATTTTGATATTGCCCCAAATGCAACTTTCGGGTGTCGCCTGCCGTAACTTGAAACTGGCTGCATAAACAGCACTTAGTGCGCGACAGCCAGACTGTTCTCTAAGCCGACTGTAGTTTCTCTGCTTAAGTGGCAGGCTGATGCCAAACTAGAGCCGCTTGAAGCAGAAATCGAATCCGAAATTGAAAACCAATTTCACAGATCGATCGCTAAAAACAGTTTTCAAAATGTGGCTCAGTACAAAATTGCCACACCGTCAGAAGACGAAGACGCTGAGCCAGAAATACCGGAGGCGTTATACTCGTTTTACATGCCCTAAAAATAAAACAAACTCAGTTACCTACGCGATCCATGCATAATTTTTTGATAGGACGGATACAAAAAAACTATATTAATGTTATGTTTACCTAACTTTTTTTTTATTAAAATCTATATTATGTTATATTTAAGCAAAAAAAAAAAAAAAAAAAACAAAACAAAATATATTTTAGATGGTAGATAGTGTAGGGAGAGGAGCGACCAAATAAATAATAAAAAAAATTTTATAAAAATAATAAATAAGAACAGAGACAGAGACCCCAGCCTCCTATACATATTTATTGACCGAACAGCGAAAGCAACAAGCAAAAAGAAACAGATGGCACCACCCTACATGCCAGCCCAACACACAACGACACCCCACACCCCCCCCCCCCCCTCCCCACCCCCCACTCCGCCCCCCACTGCACGGTGTACCAGAACCCACCACACCCCCCACCCCCCCCCCCCCCCCCCCCCCCCCCCCCCCCGCCCCCCCCCCCACCGACGCAACGGCACACACACACACCCACCACCCCCCCCCCCCCCCCCCCCCCCCCCCCGCCCCACCCCACCCCCCCCCGCGCCCCCGCCCCCCCCACAACCCCAACACCAGCCCACCCCAACCCAAATCTACACCTCCACCCCCCACTGACCCCACACCCACCCCCCAAACCCCATCCCCACCCCACCAGTAGTGGTAAAATGCCGCTTCTGAGCCAGGAGCCTATCTTTAACGTGTGTTTTTTTGCTCCATTTTTAGTGATTTGGAGCAACCCCTCAAAAAACATGCCGCTTCTGAGCCACTTTTTGTGGCGCCAGGAGCCTATCTTTAACGTGTAATTTTGGACTCCATTTTTAGTGATTTGGAGCAACTTTTCTAAAACCTATGCCGCTTCTGAGCCACTTTGCTACGGCGCCAGTAGCCTATCTTTAACATGTAATTTTTGACTCCATTTCTAGTGATTTGGAGCAACTTTTCTAAAACCTATGCCGCTTCTGAGCCACAAAGTACCACGGTTGGAGCCTATGTTTATCACATTGTTAGTTCTTGACGACCTGCCATAATCTTGACTCCTGATAGGGAGCAAGTCTGACCCAGATAACATGAGTCGTCCAGATGACTCGCCAGATGATGAATTACCCAGATAAATCACAAAGTTAACTAACTCAGATAAGCATCTAGATAAATCACCCTACTCATACTTTAAACTATTAGCTAACTTAGCTACACTTACTTTAAACTCTTAGCTAACTTAGCTACACTTACTTTAAACTATTAGCTAACATAGCTACACTTACTTTAAACTATTAGCTAACATAGCTACAGTTATTTTAAACTAATAGCTAACTTTACTACACTTACTTTAAACTATTAGCTAACTTAGCTACACTTACTTTAAACTAATAGCTAACATAGCTACAGTTACTTTAAACTAATAGCTAACTTTACTACACTTACTTTAAACTCTTAGCTAACTTAGCTACACTTACTTTAAACTATTAGCTAACATAGCTACACTTACTTTAAACTATTAGCTAACATAGCTACAGTTACTTTAAACTAATAGCTAACTTTACTACACTTACTTTAAACTATTAGCTAACATAGCTACACTTACTTTAAACTATTAGCTAACATAGCTACACTTACTTTAAACTATTAGCTAACATAGCTACACTTACTTTAAACTATTAGCTAACATAGCTATAGTTACTTTAAACTATTAGCTAACTTTACTACACTTACTTTAAACTATTAGCTAACTTAGCTACACTTACTTTAAACTATTAGCTAACTTAGCTACACTTACTTTAAACTATTAGTTAACTTAGCTACACTTACTTTAAACTATTAGCTAACTTAGCTACACTTACTTTAAACTATTAGCTAACTTTACTACACTTACTTTAAACTATTAGCTAACTTAGCTACACTTACTTTAAACTATTAGCTACCAGCACTTTAAACTATTAGCTAACTTTACTACCAACATTTTAAAATATTAGCAAACTTTGTGCAATTTAAATTTCATGTAGCAAACTATGATTTAAAAAAATATTTTGAGATCTTGACCTTTCAAACATTTAATATCTAGAAACTTTATTTATTTTTTACAGTTTTTATACAGAACAATGTTTATCACTAAAACAATTAGCAGACATGTAAATAACATGCATCCCATCAGAAAAAATTTCCAAACGTAATGATTTATGGGAAGAATACACGGAATGATATGTCGCTGTATTTGTCCAATTCCATAATATTTTGTAGTGCAATATACATTGACTGCAAAAGAGGAAGTGTTTAAACAAAAACCACTTCTCATTATTGGTAGCAACAAAAAAGTATGAAACGTTAAGCATAGTAATATTGTAATAAAAATGAATGTTCTATGCATAATAAAACTTTTTATGGGAATTTTGTTGACATCAACAGTGTGTTTGTTAACCTGTTCATATTGAGTGCGTATGTAAAGTTTTGAATATCTATGCCAAATAACATATGGTAAATATAACAACACTCCTTCCAAAAAAATAATAAATCCCCAGTAAGGATAATAGTGTACATAACCAGTTTCATTGTATTGCACTCTTTTCTCATCAACGCTGATTTGGGTTCCTTTGATAGAGTTGAATATTTTTTGACAATTTGAAGAATTTTCAATGTACACGCCATCCACCTTATAGAAGCAGTCGTTTAGAATATATCCAGTTTCCGCAGAATTAATATGCTCTTGTGGGATCTGGCATGCAATAGAATCTCCAAATGATTGTCCAGCCAATATAAGTGTTCCGATTATTATAATTATGGGGGCTGTAAATCCATACAATACCCGATCGAACCAATCGCTTGCATCCGGTTTGAATTTGAAAAATTCAGCTAGCCAGCTTACAAGAGAAAAACTAAACAACATCATGAAAGTTCACAGAATGAATTTTGCAGAGAGAAGCACTCCTTTTATAGTCGCTGGAACCAATAAGATTAAAATGAGTCATACTACGCATAATCATGTGACGTCTATTGATTAGTTTAGGGTATAAAGGGGACTATTCAGCTTACTTTCTTCAGTTGCTATTATGGCTCACCTCTACAACGACTACTTGCAGCAGCAAATGCGAGAACCAAAGCCCCGAAGCCCCCTTTTAGATCATGCTGTTCGATTTTCTAATGAATTGAAATTGAAGCATCTTTTGCCCTACTTGGTGGAATGGGGAGTTGTCATCAAACAAAAGTATGAATCTTTAATGACGCGAACACCTTTTACTGCAAATTTCGAACTGATTTGTTATTTAGCAACCTTATCCACGGATGCTTTAACATGTTTCAAGAAGGCTCTAGAGTTAACTGGTCAGGTGGAACTGCGTCAACTTTTGGAACCTAATGAAACGACCGAAATGTGTTATACTTGGTCAATATTCAACAGGCAAAATGAATTGGTATGTTCGGGAGAAGAATCGTATTATACTCTTGGTACTGCCACGAAAAAGATGAAAATTAACTTGTTGTCTTATGATCATTGCGCACACAACGAACTGCGTATTTTGAAATATATCGGCAATAGTGTTGTTAAAGAATGGAAATTTCCTGAATGTTTGTTTAAAACTAATTTTTGTTCATTGTAAGCTCTGCTTAATAAAAACTTTGTGATGTGCTGGTTGATTAGTAGGTAAGCATATACAATGCAGCAGTGTAATAAAGATATATTATCAAATCCTGATGACTCATCCAGATGAATCATCTAAATATTATTCAGACTTGTCTAGATCTGTCTCTCATCAATATCATATTATTTATTTATTTGAATGAGACATTCAGATTAGTCACAGGAGACGAAATGAATTGAATTGAGTGAATGATTCTCTTACAAATGAATCATTCAGACAATATCAACATATTCAAGACAATTCGCCAAGATGGATGAATCATCTGGTTTAATAAATATCTACTATTCTTTAATGTGATATGACACAATTTATTATCATATTATCAAGATTAATAATCAGTATCGTAGAAAACATGTCTATACACACTATATACTTTGGGAAAGACAGTTACAAATTTGAGTTCGTTCTGAAATATTTCCACTACAAGTATACCATACACTTCACCCTCATAATCCTCAAGGTTAGTAGGTTTTTCCTTTTTGCAAGACACTTTAAACCTGATATTAAATTGCATACGAAACCCTTCGAGGCTGGGTTGAGGAAAGGATATCATACTAACTTTTTTACAATTTAATTTCCAGAAATTATAAATTTTTCTACCGTTTTGCCCCCAACATGTTTCAAACCTACTATCACTAACTTCGTCCCAAATATTAACGCAATGACATATTCCAAACCAATAAGTATTAGCTACATGTAAGTACTCATGTACTGTTGGAAGTCGAAAGCCACAACGTACATGGCGGCAATGTTTCAAAAAATGATAATCTAGTGAGCTTAATTCTTGTATTTCACAATAATCGTCTTCTATCCTATAGATATCACCATTATCAATGGAAGACTTGTTTTCCTTAATGAGTTCTAAACATTCACCATAACCTTTACGATCAACCCATTTTAAAATAAGACTTTGAGCATTAAAAATTGAATTTATATAATTGAGCCACGGCTGTGATTGAAACCAAAATTTGAAATATATAAGAAACGAGCTAGCACAAATAAAATAAACAAAGCTAATTAAAGAAAGAAAAGGCACATCTATAAGTGAGTTATGAGTGATTATGAAACATAAGTGAACAATAAAGAATGTTAGAATACTAATAAAACTACTTTGAGCAAGAAAAATTGAGCAAATATATTTGAACCAAAGCTGTTGATAAAACCTAAATCTAAAACAAACAAGACACATAACAAAAGTACAAATAACAAAGAGACAGCTAGTTAAATTAAAAAAGGACACAATATTAAGTGAATGTATAAAATACCAAAAAATAATAATAAATGTTATAATACAAATAATTCTACTTTGAGCATAACAAATTGAGCAAATATAGTTGAACAAAGGCTGTTTATAAAACCAAAATCTAAAACGTGCTAGACATGTACGAGCACCAATAACAAAAAGACAAAAGACAAAAAAACAAAAGGTATTTAAGCTGAAAAAAGACACAATTATAACTGAATTAGAACTGAATATATAAAATGTTGCATATAAAATAAAAGATATCATAATACAAAGAAAACTAAGTCTAATGCAATCACAGTCATGTTTTGTCTTTTCTAAGTCATTTAACTTCAAAAATTTATAAATGTCTTTCCCAAGTTGTTTTAATTTTTTTGTTTCTTCAGGATAGATATTTTCCAATTTTTTTTCCTTCGCCTCCATTTCTCTGCACCAATTTTTCTCTTTTCTAAAAAACACAACATAATTGCTACAACTGACTGTTGTGTAAGGTACAAAGTGATTTCTACTAAAAGAAGCAAATTTTATTGAAATTGTATGCTTATCAATATTCTAACTTATACATGAACCTAGTTTTCAATGAATATCAGCAATACATAAACCTAGTTTTGCAATCAATATCAGCAATTCTAAACATATAATCAAATTTTATTTTACATTTACATTATAGTTTTTTTATTCAAAACAACACAGCATAGATTCAAAACATCACAGAACAGTACACAAAACAGAAAGAATATAAAATGAGGTATATGACGACTAAATAAATATGAGGTATATATGAGATACAACAAAAAAGAAATTAATCAGCATACAAACTAATGTAATAGAAAATGAGGTATATAAAAACCATGTGAATATGAGGTATATACAAATATACGAAACACAAGAAGAAATAAAATAAAACAATCAAGCAGTAACATTAGGTTCATAATCAAAGTCGGAATCATTTTCATCATCAGGGTCAGAGTCAGAGTCAGATTCTGAAGAAAGGAATGCAGGTGTAGGTGGAGGGGTCAACCATGGAGGTGATTGTGAAACGTTTGGGGCGGGTAACTGGGCTTGTATGTCACGAAAAAATTCTTCTTGATTTTCAACGTCTAGGATGACTTTTCGACACAATGGACATCTATAAACAAACGATTCAAAACTAGAATTGGTACAGTTTCATATAATTTTACATAATATACAACCAATAACTATTATTTTTGATTCTTGTATTTCGTTTTAATCAGTCATTTTTTTTGGTAACGTCTACCATCCCAAGTAATATAAGAAATAGGGTTGATAATATATTTAGCATCGAATGTATTTTTATACATATTTTATACATACTTTTATGCGTATAATCTGTTCTTTTTTCACATGGAATATATATTAAAACTAAAATATTAACATAGTCAGTTTTCACATAAAATATATAATTAAATTGGTGCAAAAAAACCTACTCTGTTTTCTGTTCTATCACCAGCCAGTGATCTAAACATTCGCTGTGAAAAACATGTCCACAGCTGACAGCAAGTGTATTTCTTGCCTCTTGACAAATCACGCAAATTTCTTCTGACTCCACATCAGCATGATTTTCAATTTCAGTGTTGTTGGATATCAGCCTTGGTTTTTTTCTATGTGTGATTCCGGTGCTAGTTGATGGTTCATTCTCATCGATCTCCAAATCCGAGTCAATTTCAATAGCGTCAAAACAAGTAATGGTTCCAACATGTTTCCGTTTTGTTAAGTATCCAATTTCACCACTTGTTGAGGGTTCGTTTTCACCGATATCTTCTTCATCTGCTGGGGTCATTGATCGTCTGTCCTCACCATCTTCTGCCTTCCTTGCTCTTTCTTCCAGATACTCCACTGACATTTCAGTCCGGGCAGCTGTGGCATATATTTGATGGAGTTGTTCTTCATAATCTTCCATCTTCCGCTTCATATGCTGAACTTCAGTATATGTTTTGTTGACCACAACTTGTATTTCCGATAGCACTTTTTTCACAAAATCCTGGTCTAGATGTTGATGTGGTTGCTGTTGTTCTTGTTGTTGTTGCTGCGGTTGTTCTTGTTGCTGATCCTGAGGCTGTTGTTGGTGGTCAAGTCTCGGCTCAAGAGTCAACTCTCTAAGCTCTTCATCTGACTCTGTCAGGTCATGGCTTGTAGTTACCACATCATCATCAACATCGTCGATTGTTATGATTTTGACATTTGAAGTATTGTTGGGTGGTGTACCCAAAACGATCAGCGACAAACCAAAGATGATCATCAGTTTCATTGGAGACATTCTGAAACAATAAAAGACAAGTAAAGTGAAAAAATGTATAAATGAAAAATGTCTTTTACCGAATCTCAAGTAGTAAATCAAAGAATATTTACTATTCATATTAAAAAATATGTATTTCTGACATCTATATCTTGTATAGTTTTGCTCATTTTAAATACCACACTTACGACAGCTATTTATCGTTCAATTGGAAAACAAAGTGTTGTGACAGTCTCAAAACCGATTCCACAAGATATATCATCATTAACACCATCATCACAAACTGATGCTTATAAGTCTGCTTCTACAACTGTTGTTAAAAACAAAAACTTAACCATAACAAACGAGAATTCTCAAAATTATTCTCAGTTTAGTCCAATTACTATTGAGCTTTTGTCAAACGGATATGTAGCCATTGTACAAAAAAACAACCGTCAACGTTTTAGCCTACGAAATTTTAACAAGTTACAACATTTTTTATGGACATGTTTCAGCAGTAATAAATCATGTCCATATGTCAAAACAACAAAATTATTGTGTCCTTACACTGCTTCCAAATTTGGACTATACTTGTGTTTGGCTGATGATAAACAAGTAATGTTCGGGAACATTGGTGCAATAGAACTATCAAGAGAAGATTTATTACGGTTATATGAAGTATAAATTACTTTATTAACAAAAAAGGGAAAAAAAGATGACTCATTTCTGTCACTATCACGTGATCATTTCAACCCTATAAAAGCTTCTCAATTTTTGAAAATTTTCAGTCTTGGTTTTGTTTTGCTACTAGTCGGTTGGTTAAAATGAAGTGCAAACTGTGTGATGCTACTTTTGATTCACTTTCTGAACGACGCAAGCATACTCTGAAGATGCATGCTAATCGATTGGCTCGAACTTGTTGTAATCAAACGTTTAAAACATTACGCCAACGTAAACTTCATGATCAAAATTGTCACAGGAAGGAAGAAAACACGAACACAAGTAATCAACAATCAACAATTGAAACTCAAACGACTATTTATAATTCACAATATCAAAAGCGCGTGGAATTGACGGACGGACGTTTTGCATTATTTTTTACAACTGGCTGGCATCCATTTAGCAACTTTAATTGTCACTATCCTTTTCAAGTTTGTGGACAACATTATAGAAGCGTGGAGCAGTTTTACCAATCGGAGAAGGCAAAATTTTTCAATGACTGGAATACTCATTACCAAATTTTACAAACATGGTCACCATTCAAGGCAAAACAGTTAGGCTACGAAACTAAAGATTTTTCACCTGAACAATGGGGTCCAATTTGTCGAAAAGTTGTGGAATGTGGAGTACGTGAAAAAGTTAGACAGAATCCTGATTTGGAACGCTTGTTGTTGGAAACTAACAAAGACATTATTGTTCATGCTAGTAAATTTGATCTGTACTGGACAAACGGACTTGAGTTTGATGATGATTACATTTCTGATCCCAATCATTGGAAAGGACAAAACACTCTTGGAACTATTTTAATGCAAATACGAGATGAAATCACAACTGATGCAACAAGTGCTGAAGTTGAAACAAATTTCAAATTTGACTGGACCCACTGAGACGCTTTTTTTTGAATGAAAATAACTGTATTGTTTATGTTTATTATGAATGAATTAATAAAAGTGTTGTCGTTGTTCTTGTTGCGTTGATTAAGTATGGCTCCACCAAAGCAGTTAATGTCAAAGAACATAAAAAGCTTTAAAAATAGATATACCCTTTCTAAACATGTTAGCGTAAATGATTTACGAGTGATCCCAACTTCATTTTTAAAATTTCAGCATCCTTTTACTTGCATTGTTGCTGCTCCCACAAAAGCTGGTAAGACAACGTTTGTCACAAAGCTAATTCAAAATGCTCAGATGCTAATTGATCCTCCACCAAAAGAAATTTACTGGTGTTACAGTGAGTGGCAGGCAGCCTATGAAAAGCTGCCAAGTGCAACATTTATTAAGGGACTTCCTGATCTTGATCAGTTAAGAGACAGTGAGGCTACAAAACTAGTTGTCCTTGATGATCTCATGAACGAAGTTAAATCTAACCCAAAATTAGTTGAATTATTTACAAGAGGATGTCACCACTGGTCATGTAGTGTAATTCATATTACCCAAGATATTTTTTTTGACAAAAGACGTACCAGTCGGATAAACAGTCAGTATCTGAGATTTATCCGTGTTGATTGATTTCACACCATGAGACGTAAATACATGTGTGGAAATACGGAACGGAGCCATACAAGAATTTTAAAAAAAAACTTATACGTTAAAATGCAAGCTGAAACAACTGAAGAACCAACCTAACCGCCACAAGCTGAAAACTAGAACTGAGCTGAAAGTTGGATTCTTTGTGCTTATAAACCCGGTCAGTAATACTTCCTACGTCAATGCTTTGAACTAATTGTACTTAGTGCGTCAATATCTAGACTCTGTATTGCACAGTGCGTCAATATCTAGGGACTGTATTGCACAAGAACTTCAAATGTCAGTTTCATTTTATTCAAAGAGAACAATCCATTATATCACAATGACCATAAGCAAGTGATGTATAGCCATCAAACAATATATACCGCTTATCATCAAATGCAGATAAACTAGTTTTATTTTGAGCGACTGTTGTAATTTCAGACCCTTCTGCCCTGATGTAATACATTAAATTTTTCTGAAAACTTTTTAAAAAAAGAACTTTTTTGTATAGAGAATGTTTAATATCCCGTGAGACAACAGACTTTTTAACACCCTTGGCGCGTTTCTTTTCACGATTATTTGCATCAATTAGAGAATACATTTTTGCACGTAAACCAACAAACTCACTAATAGGTACAGACAATAATTCATCCTTCATTTTACCCATAACTTTTTTGTTTACATTACTAAAACAAAAATGATCACATGGATACTCACTAAAATCAAACAAATGCTCACTAGCCTTAAAGTCTGCATACACATTGTCAGATATAATATGATATATCAAACTATCAGTATCAGTCATTAATAGTATAGCATTCATTTCATACTTTGTCATAATATAATTATAATGAAAATCATACATTAAGGTGGTAGTAACGATTTCGACGATTTCTTACATTAGAAATTAGAGAAATCTTTTTTAAGGAAAAAACACAAAAAACAAAAAAACAAACAAAAAAAACAAAAAATAAAAAACACAAACCCCCCCCAAAAAAAAAAAAAAAAAAAAAAAAAAAAACTTAACAGTTTAGACAAATCCAAAACAGCAAAACCAACATAAATAGGCTTACACAGTTTTGTAGCTGTAGATGACATCTTAACAGCAAATAATGATTCACCCAACAGTTTAAAACCAGAGTACTCTGGCTTGCACGCAAGTTTACACAGTTTGCGCTCATCAGAGACCAACTTGATATTTTTATAATTGCGTAAATTTTCCATGGTTTTTCCAAATACCGAATTGTTTAACAACTTGAACAAATCTTTTTCGAATGAACTTTTTGAAAGTTGACGCATTTTAGTATTAAACTCAATGTATGACGACATCCAACGACTTTGACTAAATGCTAAAACCCGATGTATACGTTTCAATTTCAAGCCAAGTTGTATATAAAGCTTCAAATTACGAAAGTGTACAATATAGTTTTTTTATCAGAAAGATTAGGTACCCGTTTTTTAACCTTGATATTAGAAGCAAGCATATTTTTTAACTGCAAACAGTATGGAGACAACATATCATTATCTACAGTCATTTTTTCAACAGCAAGTGGATACGAGTTTTGTACATTATGAAGAAAGGTAGGATACTCCATATCAATTTCTAAAATGTAACCAGTATGATAATCGTCTGGAATCTTGGTTACATCAAATTGATTTATTTCACCATCGCTCAACCAACGAAAGTCACCAATGGGTAAATGATTGACCATTGTCCATCCATAAAATTATTTGCGTCCAAATAGACAATCCATGACGTTGATTCATTAGGGTTGTAATCTTGTAAATGAGAATTGTTTGCTTTTGCAAATCTATGACTTATCATAGAAACACCGCCTCTAATTCCAGATTCCAAGAACGTATACATATCTGGATCAGTCAAAAGTTCAAGTGTCACGCCAGTTATTTTTAAGCAGGCGTCCCACGCAAATGATGGTGAAGTAAAATAGTGTGCCGGATCCAGTTCGTAGTTGAAGAGACAAAAATTTCGAAAATTTTCAAAAACATCTGCGAGCAGCAGTACATCCGTACTCAAATACAAATCATGATAATCACCCAACGTTTTTAGATTAAATTGTTTCCATAGATCACACGCATAATTATAAGCTTCTGAAGATATACTTTCACTGTTCAAAGTGCTGGTAAAATTATGTATGGCGGGCAGTTGTTCTTCGTCGAATCGTTCAAAACAATCTATATATTCATATGGGTAAACCCCTTTTCGTAAAAGCAAAGGTGCTTTTTGTGTATCAAAAGTTTGCAAAATATATTTAAACTTATCGATCCCTTTATCGAGCAAGTTTTGTACAAGTTTTTCCAGTGATGCATTTAAAAATTGAAAACTATCAATAAATTTCAAATTCCAACTAATGTTCGTTTCTGGACATCTGCAGCGCAAAGTAATTGTGAGAAAATCATCCATACCTTTAGGTATTGCGAACAATTCAACTGAATTTTCATTTGCAAAGCAACCAATTTGATCAAGAAGTAAATGTCCGTCGTACCGTCGCAAATTATGTATCACAACCACAACGTCTCTGTTGAGTCTATAATTTATGTTACAAATATTATGACTGGCTCCTCTATATTGACCGCAAATATGACAATGATCTGCGACCTTGTCATTGTCTCGCAAAAAACTTCTGCAAATGTTGCAATTAGATGTTGAGGGAAACTGTAATGCATCTTGTTTACTCATAAGCATAGATCTTTGTAAATTGTAGACGCGTTGTTGGTATGCATTTCCGAGTTGTAATAAATGGTGGAGGAAGTGATTTACCACATCTTCGCCACGATACACGTACACATCGTTTGCGTATTGTTTATTATAGCAACAACCAAATGTTTCCAATAGACCATAACTGCAGGGTAAATGACGTTGAAGTTTGTGTGTGAATGAATTTTGTGGATGTGGAATGCAGGAATCTATTGGTTTTATTATGCACTCAAAGTCTGCATATATAATATATGGTTGACGAAGCATTTTATGATAGTTGGTGAAGTGAAGCCATTTTTCACCTTCATTTGGCATGGAAATTATATTCAAGTCTGGATTGTAACAGCGCTTCATATGTTCATCACGTTTATCACATGTATAGAAAAAGCATAAACAATAGTGACATTGGAATAACTTATGTTGGTGTGAACGTTCTTTATAGAAAAATCTGTCCAAATGTTTGATCCAGCAAAAATGTTGACGGTTTAGTAACAATAAACTTATTCGGTTTTGAGTTCTGTGATGGGATAAATACATAATGCGCAAATGGTCGTCGTCATACCCGTACACGTTGATCGAAATATTGTTGAGCTTTTCAAACTTGGGAACGTTGTTTACAGAAACTGGAAAAGGAATGCCATCAAAATTAAGTTCATCAATAAACTGTTGATATTTAGTAACGCGTTGGCGATGATTTTTGTGGTCCATTGGATGCAAAGCAGACAATACTGCCCACATGAAACATTTATCGTCACTGTTTTTTACATTAATTAGTGCATTTTTAGAAGCCAGTTTTTTAGGCAAGGGTAAATAAGTTTTTCCTGTAATAGGTTGTGTTTTCACGACGTGTAAATCAAGATCATCAATTTTTTGCATAGTCCAGCCAGAACCTCTTTCTATATAGTCCTCGATGTGTTTGTTAAGACTTTTGAACGCATCCAATAAACTTGCATCAATTTGATCAATGGATGATACTTGCCTGGTTTTGCTGTGGAAATAGCAGGATATGGTTTCTTCCGTATCAGTCACTTTTTCAAAAATGACTTTTAAAACCAAGTCAAACTTGAACATAGAGAGTTCTTCCAGAAAGGAAGTCAGCAAATCTAGGAGTGGTTTCGCCGCACATTTATACAACATCCATAGGTCTTCAAATTTTTCATGACATTCGAGCTTCAAACATCTAACGTTATGGTAGCGCTGAGATTGATGATTGGTGAAAGTAACCGTCTGTTGCTCGGGATAGGATAGTGGTGATGGGTGTTCGTCATTTGAGTTGGATGGTTCAAATGGGTTAAAAGAATTGCTGGGGTTGTTTGAAATAGAAATGCAAAATTGTTTATGCTTATTAAGAGCATAGCGCCTTTTGAAATATCGAGAACAACTGATGCTCACTTTTTGATTAAAAAACATCGCAGATGCATGATAAAATAGTTGAGCACTCTTGAAGACAAAAAAATTGATTACGCGCCTATTATCAGTATATAACAATTCATCAGTAACATTATTGGTAAATCAGTAAAACTGAAGCTGCTGACAAAATCCATTGTGCTTTACGGTTAAATAAAGTTAATTTTTTTCTAAATTGAATGATCGAAATTTATAAATTTATATACTGAGTGAATAAATTTTCTCGACAAAAGTCTGAAACAATGAATTTACCAACCCAAAATTGAAAAAAAGAACATATAAAAGAAAACGTTACGTTATCAGAATTATTAAATTACACTCCAAAACTCCACAGTTCAAACTCCAAAACTGTAAAACTCCAAGGTCCAAACTCCAAAACTGTAAAACTCCAAAGTCCAGGCTTCACAGATGATTTCAATTTAGATAATGAGATCGAAGTCTAAAACTTATTTCTATTAGTGGTCTCTTAAAACTTTTGTTCGTCAACATAACCACAGCAACTATGTACCGTAGTCTGCATATGACATCTTGGTAACTAACTGTGAAACCCAGTGAACACGATAATTTCAATTTAGATAATGAGATCGAAGTCTAAAACTTATTTCTATTAGTGGTCTCTTAAAACTTTTGTTCGTCAACATAACCACAGCAACTATGTACCGTAGTCTTCATATGACATCTTGGTAACTAACTGTGAAACCCAGTGAACACGATAATTTCAATTTAGATAATGAGATCGAAGTCTAAAACTTATTTCTATTAGTGGTCTCTTAAAACTTTTGTTCGTCAACATAACCACAGCAACTATGTACCGTAGTCTGCATATGACATCTTGGTAACTAACTGTGAAACCCAGTTACATTCGTAGAGATTTGCATTGCCGTAGCTAATAGCAGGTTGCGACTGATAAATTAAAATTCTATAAAGTCCAAAAACACATGTCAAAGATAGGCTATTGGCGTCGTAACAAGGTGGCTTAGAAGCGGCATAGGTTTTAGAAAAGTTGCTTCAAATCACTAGAAATGGAGTCAAAAATTACATGTTAAAGATAGGCTACTGGCGCCGTAGCAAAGTGGCTCAGAAGCGGCATAGGTTTTAGAAAAGTTGCTCCAAATCACTAAAAATGGAGTCCAAAATTACACGTTAAAGATAGGCTACTGGCGCCGTAGCAAAGTGGCTCAGAAGCGGCATAGGTTTTAGAAAAGTTGCTCCAAATCACTAAAAATGGAGTCCAAAATTAGACGTTAAAGATAGGCTCCTGGCGCCACAAAAAGTGGCTCAGAAGCGGCATGTTTTTTGAGGGGTTGCTCCAAATCACTAAAAATGGAGCAAAAAAACACACGTTAAAGATAGGCTCCTGGCTCAGAAGCGGCATTTTACCACTACTTATGTGTGCCAACAGTATACGAACCTGTGGGCCCCCCAATATCAGCTGGATTTACCCAGCGAACAGGAGCGGTACTTCCAACCGCATGACACCACTTCCCGCCGGGTGCACCAACACGAGAAGATCGTCCAGAAAGCGGCCAAAGCCATCCTGTACGGGCTGGACCATCCGGAAGGAGGGAAGACGCACCTCCTTAACGCGGTAAAATTCCTGGGATCGTTGGTGTGCGACCTTCAACAGGGGGCTGCGCGCATGGACGGTCCAGGACGCAATCCAAGGCTGGCCCCCAAAGTACGATTGCAGCCTTACCCCAGAAAATAAAAATAAATTTTAAAAAAATAGGGACATTTTTCTTGTCAAGGGGGTAGAAATGCAATAAACTGTAAATAAACGTAATAAGATTAAATATCATTGAACTGTATAAGGTGTCTAATTATAATAATGTTATGCAATAGGTTCACCTCTTGCGAACTTACTTTTATAACTAGAGGGCATTTTTCAATATTCACTTTCTCCACCCAAACGAATTAACTTCAAATTCCACATTTCATTTTACATTCATTCCACTCTAAACAACAAAAATCCACTCCCAAAATCATTGCCCTCTAGGACTATAAAAGTAAGAGCGCGAGAGGGGAAGTTCAGTTGTGGTTTTGAATAAACTAATACCTTCAACTCGCCTTGTCTTGAGTGTTGAGACCCAACACTTCTGCTTGCTGAATGCTGAAACCCAGCATTGTTACTAGAGTAAACTCTGAGTCAGCGACTCTAACTTACGCTACGGCATACTAGCCCTAACCCGTCACAAACCGACTGACAAAATTAGCCCGCCATAACAATCCGGCAGGCTAAGTTATGCCAAAATGACACTCTGGATTTGGATTAATTGCTTTTGTCCAAAAATTTGGCCGCGCCGGCCGGCCGGCTGGTTTTCACGGGCCGGCCGGTCGAATTTCTCCACCGGCCCGTGCCCGTCCACCGGCCGGCGGCTTTCGCGGCCGGTCACAAACGTTAATTGACGTCCCATTTGACGAGTTGTTCACATTTGCGGCTTGCGACCGTACCAGAGGACATATTGACAAGCTTTATCCTAAGAAAATTCGCACACGTCGTTGCTTATCCAGTTTTGCTTTTAGAGTAGTCGAGCTGTGAAATAGGGTCCCGAGTGACATCATAGTCAGTCCGTCACTGTTTGTTTTCAAAAAACAGCTATTAGCCTTGTCTAAGACTGAGTTTTTTCCCTTTCTGCGTGGATGGGCACTAAGAAACCGGCAATAGGTTTTCGCCTGCGTATTATAAGCTTTTTGTTTTGTTTTTTCTATTTTTTGCTGTTTAGTTGTTGCTGGTTTGCTTTTTGTCTTTGTTATTAACACAAACTGATCCATTCTCATACGTGCGCCCTGTCCGATGGGAACACGGTAAGCGACTCTTGCGTTGAGGCAGGCAATAGTGTTGAGAATGGACAAGCGAGGTGCCCAAGCTTTTAAAGTTATGGGCAGTTTCGCCAATCATGGGCAAAGATTTACTCTTTAAAGTTGCCAATTGTTTATATTAATTGTCTGCGCCTTAAGTGATCCTGACAAGACGTTTGTGTAGTTATTGGCGAAACTGGACACGCAGGTTATGCAGTCTTATATGGTTAGTTAGTAGTCTTATTTAAAGTAGTCTTAATTAAAAGTTGTGCTCTTATTTATCTTGAAACATTTGCACGGTCAAGGATTATAATTTGCAGGGCAGCAATTCAGCATATACATTTAGACTGCATCCTGCTACGCTACTGTTCACCTGGTGGTGGAGGAATATATTTAATGCACTCATATTTCGTTTTTTGTTCCTTCTAGAGAAGGAACTATTGTTTCGAAACCAACTCTGCATAGTGTTAAAGTAACACCTGCATGTTGGTCAGCGTATATGATTAACACGTAAAGTCAGTATGGCAATCAACTGCTCTTTTTTTAAAGACAGGTATTTTTTTCCTGCTGCGCCACAGCGCAGCAGGCTTCTTTAGAATGAGTCTGTCGGATAATAACGTGTATTTTAAAAGAATTTGTGTGTGCGTTTGTGTGTGTTTAAACTCATGTGATTGTGCGGGTGTAAGTGAACGTAAGTGTGCGCTCTCATTGTGTGTGTGCCAGTCCAATGTATGGTAGTCTGCATTCATATAATTGTCTGCTGTAAATACAAATTCATATAATTGTCTACATACCACATTTTGCATTTGCTAGACTTCTGCATTAACTCATTTGCATATTCAACTATGATGCTCAGGTTTTCATTTTTATTATTGTTCCATTGGAATCAGTTTGTACTACTTTTGTGTATAATCTGGTACGTATTTGCACACAAGCCCTGTTTTTATCATTGCCGTCGTATACGGTCTTAATTAGTTTCTGCCCAAGGAAGCCGGTTCAGTTGGTTTTTTTGTCAATATGACAGAAGTTTCGTTTTCACAATGTGCCGGTGCTACTAGAAATTAATGGTGGAATGCATAAAGGCAGTCTAAAGGCAGTCTTAGCTAAACGCAGTCTGGACTACGTTTAACAAAACTAGCCTAATACCATCGTTACGAAATATCAGGTGATTTTTGCACACGCTAAAGATGTAAGACGAACTCAAGACTGGGTCTAGACCTAGTCTCCCAAGACTGACGTTAATCGGTATTCTGAGAAGTAGTCTTAGCTGAGTCTTGAAAATTACACTGAAATATTGTTTATAAGAGTCTCTACAGTCATAAAAACTTTTTTTAAACTATTGGGTGCAAGTCGATACCTTCGAACTTTGCAAATATGCAGTTATTAGTATAGCATTAATGATTTTGCAACAAAAATTTTTGAAAAATTTTTTGTACATTATTGAGTAATAAGACGAAGTATAACACATCCTAAACCATAGCTATTGCTACCGTTAGTTTAAAATTGCATTTTTTCGTGGTTATCTTATTTCACAAAAACCCCGTTAAAATTGGTTAAAAAACCTTGAAAACATACACATGATCTTTGACAACACTCCTCAGGCTTTAATTTTTCAAAAAAAAATTATAATAAGTGCTGAAATAAGGCTTAGACTAGCCTTAGACTAGCTGAAGAGCATGTCTTAATTTTGAATGGAAAACCAAGACTAACCTAAGACTGACGTTCTTTATGCATACCGATTAGTATCTTTAGAACATCGTAACGAAAAATTCTACACGTATTACATACGAGTTTCAAAGGGTGTTCTGACACGTTAGTCTTAAAAGTGTTAGTCTAAGGGCTTAGACATAGTCTGGACTGAGTTTCCGGAGACTGCCTTTATGCATTCCACCTTAAGTGTACAAAGTTTTTCGAACGCACCTTGTTGCTTGGGTTGCTACACGTGCACTTTCAGCTCTAGCACCCCCGATGCGTTTTCCAATGTATGTTTGTATTGTACGCACGCTATTGTTGCCAGACAGTACTTTAGTACTGATATGCAAATTAGCACAGAACATTTCTTCAAATGCAAGAAACAGAAAAAATTGTACTGTGTCCAGCTATATATTTCCGCAGTTCAGACACACAGCAAATTATTAATCAAATTTGTTTATAAAAATCTATCTGTAGGTATTTAATGTCATTTGAATAGTACTGGTAGAATTACTTAACACCAACCTACATATATGAAGGTGTGTAAAATGATTGTGACAACTTCATATGTACCTGACTCTAGCTTGAACTTAACTCTATTTTGATCATAAAGTACCGAGCATACTGCATGCTTGTCAATTTATTGCCCGCCCGCAAGCGGAAGTTTTAAACAAGTGCTGTGCTAGTGCAATTGAATCGAAGAGTGGGCAGTCGAAACTAATACTGGTGTGATGGAGGTACATTTTTGTCCATTTCAAATGAGAATAAATTTCTAGTCGTTAGAAATGAAAATCAAATCTGACACGTCCGATAATACCATCAGACGTATCGAGTATAAATTTCGACACTTTGAGGTTTAGGCACAATCCAGCGGCTACTCAACTGCTCACTCAAGAGTTAAAGTTTGCTCAGACGGCTGTGAACATTGTTGTTTGACCCGCTGATACAAAACTAATGGCCAAATTTCAGCTGTAATTTAATTCATGAAATCTATTACAAAGCAAATAAATTGGTGCAACAAACTTGTGAAGCGACCATCATAATTTATTTGGGCTCTACGCTTTCCACCCATTTCTCAAATCGACTGTAGCCAAAAAAGTAGAATTTTTTCTTGGCTAAAGTATCGACCAAAATTGCTTGCTACAGACTCCGGAGTCATAGCGGCGTCGGAGTCATTTGACTCCGGAGTCAAACTATATACTCTATAGTTATTTATACATTTACTCTGAAATCGAGTGGCGCCGACTCCGCTTTGACCGCGGAGTCTGTAGCAAGTAATTTTGGTCGGCACTGTAGCTGGTTGTATCCCAAAAAATCAAGAAAAGGATCATGTCCCTTTTTGGGACCCATGTACTTGTTTGTTTCAAATTGTTTGCATAGTCTCACGCATTTTTCACATACTGCTCACACTAAAATAGTACACACTACTGCTAATCTCACTTAGTTTTACACAATACTCAGACCCGCTAAAGTTTAATTATGTCACTAAGCAGCGTATATAATGAAAACAAAGTCTAAGAGTTGTGGAGCCGATAATTATTTTCGGTCATTCTGTGTGTTATTGTTCTTTGCAGCGCAGCAGGTTTCATTTCACAGAGTGATAATGTAAATTTGAAGTTTTCACATCTATTATGCATTGGGCTTTGCTTGTTACAATTTTTAATGAAATTATGGTCAATAACAGTTTCCACATGTATTGAGTGGTCATTTTACTCGAATTTTGTGATTTAAAATATTTTCATATGGTAAATTTTCAGACCAGATAGAACACATGCTAATCACGTGCTTGTATAGACTGATGTTTTCGCAGTTTCTTTCCACATAGTCATAATCCAACATCTCTATGCATCGAAGTAGGGTGGTCGAGTGGTCAAAAGCGCTAGTAAAAGATTGCTATACGTTAAGGCCCAAGGTTCGACCCCAAGTTTTTTTTGCAAAAAACTACGTAATTTTTGTCTGCAAAAACTGTTGTGACAGGACATTTGCTTGTAAAAATTTGTAGCAGACTGCTGCTGACGCTGAAATCACAAACAGCCCCGGCAACTGTAGAATGTGCTTTCGGCAAACTGTTGAATTAGTGTGAATTCACCATCTATGCACTAAAACTAAATAGGTAAAGTAAACTTATACTGGTGTTAGTGCTTTTTATATTTTTGTGAAAAGGAAATACACAAAACAAAAGTAAAGGCGAAGCTGAAATCTTTTAGGTAAACTAAGCAGAATTTGCACTCGGCGTAGAAACGTTGCCCCTTTTGGGGCCTGCTTGTTTGATTTTCTGAGATACGACTCCCCGAAAACTGAACCTTCCGTGCGGACGTTTTCGCAATTTTTTCAAAAACCCGTGTTTTTCCGTTCAAAACGTGTTTAAATGGAGTAGGAATAGTGTTTACAATTGTTAAGAATCAAAACAAAGGTACCCTAACCAGTTCCTATTAAAAAATTGGCCAAATTTACCAGAATTGTCCGATTTTCGACAATTTTAAATTTAGCGTTAAGGGGGTAGTGTCTCGAAAGCAGTAGATTTTGCGCGACTGTAAAACTTTTTCAGTGAAAGATAGCACGTTGTTCCTTATACATTCTGAAAATATGTGCTAAGTCAAATATTTTCGCCAAGCTTTAGCAAAATTAGTGCAGCGTACAGTTAGCAGTGAAGTCGCAAAGTCGGAAAAATGACGTTTTGAAAACCTATTCACATTCGATAGTTTCATCACAATTATGAAATTTTTGTCGAAATTCTTTACATATACTAAAAGCGCATTTGCTCTAGTTTACGTACACAAAATTTATTGCAAATTGCTTGATTGGTTGCGGAGTAATACCTGTTTAAATTGTGAAACTGTGCGTATATTGTAAAGTACTCAGAGCAATAATGATAAATTGTAAAAAATTTAGACGCTCACTTTAAAATCAAAGGAAAATAGTATCTTAATTTTTTTGTCTTATTTGTGGCAAAAACTTGTGCGCCAAAACATTTTATGTACTTCACAAGGTGGCCAATCTGTTATCTGCTTTGATTTTTATGTTCCTATGTACAGTGTGATGTCTGGCTTGCAAATGGTGATTGTTCAAAATATTGGTACATTTGGTTTTACGTAGCTTTCGTTCGCGCAAGGCTGTGCACATAAACATATAAATTGCAGAATTACAAAACTAAGCCTGAGCCTCAGCCTGAGACTAAACTAAGCTTGATACCAACTCTGGGGCTAAGCCTAAGCCTAAGCCTAAGTCCAAACCTGAGCCTAAATTTGAGTATTTTTGAAACCACACACGCACACTCACACATGCATAGCCTTGCGCGAAGGAAAGCCACGTTTTGGTTTTGAAGCTCTCCTTCTCGCAAGGCTATGCATGTGTGAGTGTGCGTGTGTGGTTTCAAAAATACTCAAATTTAGGCTCAGGTTTGGACTTAGGCTTAAGGCCGATTCACACGGTGCGTTTTTGCCGCTGCGATTTTGACGCAAAACGCAAGCCGCAGGGTGTCGCAAGCAAAACGCACCGTCTGAACAAGCTTTGCGGCCTTAGTGCGTCTCGCAGGTCAGTTTGCTGCGTCTTTACTGTTTCAAAAAAATGACAAATTGGTCCGCGAAATTTGTTTATGCCAACACGTCCGCAGCATCAAAACGCAATGAAATCGCAGCTCGAATAGCAGTCTGGCGTTTAAAACGCTGCGGCAAAATCAAGACGCAGGCATTTCGCACTGAAAACGCTGCGTCTGTTCAGACATTGCGTTTTGCGTGCGGCAAGCTGCGTTTTGCCGCAGCGACAAAAACGCTGCGGCAAAATCGCAGTAAAATCGCAGCGTGTGAATCGGCCTTTAGGCTTAAGGCCGATTCACACGGTGCGTTTTTGCCGCTGCGATTTTGACGCAAAACGCAAGCCGCAGGGTGTCGCAAGCGAAACGCACCGTCTGAACAAGCTTTGCGGCCTTAGTGCGTCTCGCAGGTCAGTTTGCTGCGTCTTTACTGTTTCAAAAAAATGACAAATTGGTCCGCGAAATTTGTTTATGCCAACACGGCCGCAGCATCAAAACGCAATGAAATCGCAGGTCGAATAGCAGTCTGGCGTTTAAAACGCTGCGGCAAAATCAAGACGCAGGCATTCCGCACTAAAAACGCTGCGTTTGTTCAGACATTGCGTTTTGCGTGCGGCAAGCTGCGTTTTGCCGCAGCGACAAAAACGCTGCGGCAAAATCGCAGTAAAATCGCAGCGTGTGAATCGGCCTTTAGTCCCAGAGTTCGTATTAAGCATAGGTTCTGCTTCGGCTGAGGCTTAGGCTTAGTTTTGTAATTTTGAAATTTATATGTTTATGTGCATAGCCTTGCGCGAAGGAAAGCCACGTGATATTGGTAGTATGGCGTCTGGCAGTAATTATTTGACACCATAGAGCGTTGGACAAGCTGTTCTTTGAACGTTTCAGGAAGTTTCAAGAATCGCTTTAGTTACACAGCATTCAGCAAGGCTCATCAGTCATCACATAAACATATAAATTTCAAAATTACCAAACTAAGGCCCGTTTTCACATACTAAGTGTTATTCACATACTAACGCTAAGCGTTAGTGTTAGGCCCGTATTTGCATACTAAGTGTTTATGTTACTCCACACACCCCCCCAAGGCACCTCTACCTCAGGGGCCGTATTCTTAAAAGTCAAAAACCTGCAGCTAAAGTTAGGCTAACTTTACCCACAGGGTTAAATGCAGTTGGGGGGGGGAATAGTGGACCTATTTTTTTGAGTAGAGCACCTTGGGGGAAGCATTTTTGCTTTAAGAACCCCTATTTCATTTTTTGGATTTTCTGAGATATGACCCCCCGAAATCTGAACCCTCAGTGAGGGACGTTTTACAATTTTTTTCCGAAGCCTTGATTTTTGCGTTCTAATCGTGTCTAAATGGTGTCAGATTATTGTTTACAATTTTTTACAATCAAAACAAAGGCTCTTTGACCGGGTTCCAGCCGAAAAATTGGCCGAATTCGCCAGAAACGTCCAATTTTTGACCAAATTCAAACTTGGCCTTAATTAAGGCTTGGGCTTAGGGCTTAGGCTTAGTATGGGGCTTAGGCTTAGGTTTAGTATCAGGCTTAGGCTTAGGCTTAGGTTCAGGCTTAGGCTTAGGCTCAGGCTCAGGCTTAGGCAATAAAAAAACGAAATTTTCAGAAAAAATCCTGCCAGCTTAGCCTAGAGAATCCTGCCAACTAAGCCTAGACGATGCCTTAAAACATCATAACGCACTCAAAACTATCCAAAAACAAAGATTATAGCCAATTTTGGCTTCGAACTTTGGCCTACTTTCACGTCCAAAAACACTGAAAATGCAATTTTCAAGGGGTCATAGCTCATAAAATCTGAATTTGTGGATAGGGGTTCTATTACAAAAAATGCTTCCCCCAAGGTGCTCTACTCCAAAAAATAGGTCCACTATTCCCCCCCCCCAACTGCACTTGATCCATATCCTTACCCACAGGTAAGGTGAAGGTAAAGTTAATCAGTGGCGTACCCAGGGCACAGGAAAACTTTTTCCGGAAATTTTCCGGAAATTTCCCGGAAATTTTCCGGAAATTAAAAAATTTCCGGTTTTTTTCCGGAAAATTTCCGGGTTTTTTCCGAACCGAGAAAATCCGGAAATTAATTTTTCCGGAAAATTTCTGGGTTTTTTCCGGAAAATTTCCGGGCTTTTTCCGGATAATTTCCGGGTTTTTTCCGGA